>BQNB010007512.1:0-20661 GCA_026074375.1 Tanacetum coccineum
AGGGGGAGGAGGAGGGTTTTCAAATGGTTCTTCAAGATTAAACTGTTCAACAACAGGAGGTGGGGCCTGGTGTTGTTGATTATGAAGATTACGAGTTTGGGAACGAGTGTGCATACACTAAGAAGAAAAATTTACACTAATTTTTTTTGGTTTTTGTTGGTTTATCGAAAGTAAATTCACAATTTATTTTAATAACGGACAACGAAAAAGACAACTTAAGCCTAATAATCAACAAGCTTCTCGGTAACTCTTCGAAAAGAAAAACGCACAAAGGAGCGGAGGAATAGGAAAGCGCGCAGCTATTAAAAACCTTTTTCCTTTAGGGTCGTAGTTCCTAGGAACAACCCGCCTTATACCCCTCTTAGAGTTTGTTAATCTTTTTAAAGGTGAACCGTACCTCGCTAGTGACACAAAAGGCAAGTTTTTAAATCTTTTGTTCGAGCTGGAAACCACAAAGGTTTACCGGAAGTTATTATGATAATACCTCGATTGAGAATATTATATTTTGGCTTTTACCAATTTGTGAATTTTATTTGTAAATTAAAGACAATGTTTTTATATTTTTGATTTTTCTTTTTTTTTAGGTTTTTAAATGATAATTATACTAAAAAGAAAATGAAAATATTTTTGTACTTTTTGGGGTTTTTTTTTTTTAGATTGTATGCACAAATTCAAACACGGATAATCAACAGCAACGATTTCGGAATCACAGCCTCCCCGGCAGCGGCGCCAAAAATTGATTAAGAATTTTTCTTAACTATATATATATATATAATATAATAATTAATAAAATATATATAATAGTAGTAAAATCAAAATCAACAAATCAATAAAGTACCAGGAAGCAGTATAAACTATTCCCGGGTCGTTAATTCCCCAACGAGGCTGTCATGGAAGATCGGTACAGTCGAAGATTTGAGTTTGAATGAAGGAATTGATTTGGGAGAGTGAAAAAGTCAAATTAGATAATAACAAACTAAAACGTTTAAGAAAATCCTAAAAATTACTAAATTAAGCTGAAAAACGGGAGCACGAATCCCGAACAAAGGGGGAAAAACCTAAAATCTTCAAAAATAACCCTACGAAGATTTTTCTTTAAACTACTCTAGAGAACTAATATGAAGAATGAAATGACTAGAACTGAAACGTGAGGTCGTTTGACCAAAACGAGCCAAGTCTAGTTCCGTACCTGAGACCCTTTCTTTAAAGTCAAAAGTTTGCAAAATTAATCTCGAAAGTTTTTATATTTTCCTACGTAAATTAGGACCTAAGAAAAATTTTCTAAAAAGAAAAAATATTTTTTTTGATAATTTTTTTGTATTTTTTATGAATTTTTAAAACTTTTAAACGAAATTAATTTTATAAAATTACTAAATATTTTTAAAAATATTTTGAAAAAATTACTAAATTTTAGACCTAAAATCCTACCTAGACAAATAAGGAAGCCAAATTCGGCTTATAATAAGCCGAAAAATAAGCTTAAACGGCTTCTAAGCTTATGGGAAAATACCCCTTTTAATAATAACCAAGTGCCCAAGGGTCTAACAGAAAAGACCCAAGGGCACAGCGGTAAGAGGCTTATAAAAGGAGGGTGTATTGAGGGTAGAGACCCGGGTTCGAGTCTTGCTCACCCGGGTTTCCCCTTATCTCCCTTCTTTTTTTTTTGAAAAACTTTTTAAACAAACTTGTAAAACACCTTGGGCTTATCACTTTTTATAACTACGACTTTTTGAGAATGCTTATAAATAAGCTGAAAAGAGGGCTTTTTGTTGGCAGTGGCTTAAATTGAGCTTAAAGGCAAAAGGGGCTTTTTCTTGGTGACTTTTTGGACAATTAAGCAAAGAAAGTGGGAAATGAGCAAACACCACTTAACACACAGACATTATGAAGTACTAAGAACAAAAATAAGCAAATGAAAGAAACCCAATAAGCCTAGAAGTTGGCTTAAACACTCAGCAGTACTAACTTTGGAGTTAGTACTGCTAGGGAAAAATGTGGCTTTTCCAATCACACAATAAGCAATGGGAAAGGACAAATAAGCTAGCACAAGCAACAAACCACTTAATAAGCAACTAAGAACTCAAAGACATCAATTTAAAAGCACAAAATAAGCTGGCACAAAATTAAGCTATTTATACTAAGCTAAATAAAATAGTCAAGTCCCTACTTTGAGCTTAAAAATAAGCAATCAAAAGGGCTTCCTAAGGTCTAAGCTTGTTGGGGCTTATAGTTGGACCTAGGGTATTCTAAATAATTGCTTTAAATGGCCTTACGGTCTTTAAGTTAATTTAAGCTAAAAAGGGACTGCAAGTTAGTGGTCCAGCGCACAGGGTAAACTTAATGCATATCTGTCATATGGCTATTTAGGAGCTTATGACAAAGCTCTCTCAAATAAAGCTCATACCTAAAATCTAATGAAATAACAGAGTATGAGTGATTTGGGGTGAGCTTTATTAGCAAAAGATTATGTCTTGAATTTCATAAAAGTGTGGTTTTTGAGTTGGAAAAAAGGGCTTTTTCTTTACAAAAATGACACTAATTTTGCAAGTTTTTGATTTAGTTAAACAAATGACTCATAAAAAAACTTTTGAGCATCTTGTTTAGACACTCACTGACACACTTTTGGAAACTTAAAACTTCAAGTATCATGTGCTTAATCCAAATAAGCTCTTGTATCTCTCAAAAAAACCATAACAGACATTAAAAAGAAATCTAAAAAAAAATGTAAAACATGTTTTTAAACTTAAAAACTTTGGTATATAATAAAACAGGGGACTCTAAAACGGGCCTTAATGGACTTACGCCAAAGGTAGCCATATGACCCCAAACCATGACACTCATGTTTTGACCCATTTTGGGCTTGTACAACACCCCTTTATATTTTAAAAAACGGAATTTAACACTTATAAAAGACTGAATTAAGCTCTAGTTATAAAGTCTCAATTTACTAGCATGCATCATTTGATAATAAAAAGTGAAAAGCAAAAATAAAATATGCACTGAAAGCTAATACAATGTACCTACAGTAATAAGCTAACTAGACAGTTTTAAGCAATTGGCAAGTAAATGAAATAGAGCAACTAAAGGCTTTTTTGAGCATCCTAAAACCAAATAAGCACAGATAAGTCATTAAATAAGCTAAAATATGCAATGCTATCAGTAATTTTTATAAGCCAATAATTTAAGAGAATATGCATACCTTTGATTCCTTGCTCATAAACAGGATAAAGTCAAACCTAAATAAGCTCTAAAACACTACCCAGCTAGCTTATAAATATGCTTACTATAGCAATACCCCAATGAGCCATCCTTGTTTGCTCATTCATCCATGGCTATCAAACAGTAACCTTTGTTTTTCTTTTAATTTTTCTTAAGTTCTTTGTATCAAAGTTTAAAAACAGATTATAAATTGCTTATATAAGAGCTTAAAAGAAACAAGAACTTGGAAACACAATTTGAAACTTAAACCTCAATTTTCATTAAAAAATCACAAGTACATAAAAGCTAGTTTAAAACTTAGAAAACTAAAACTGAACTCTAAAAAACTACACACTAAAAACTAACTCTAACTAGTTTTGCCTCAAGGGCTTACAAAAGCTTTATATAGCAAAATAAGCTAGGGTTTGCACTTTTTGTCTTCTCTCCTTGGTGTGCTTCTTTGTAGACACAAAACAGCTCTTTGTGCTTGTTGTGAGTGTGTAAACACAAGATAAATCATAGCCCTTGGATTTGAGTGCTGCCCACTCAAAGTTATAACAACCATTGATTTGAATTGGTGGGTTTAGGATTGCCAGCGTGGCACATCCAAGTGGGGGGGTGGGGTTTAGTTATGGTGATGGTTTTAGAGTGTTATGGGGATTACTCTTCGTACAGTTTTAAGTCAACGAGGTGGAAGGTGACAGGTTTGGGGGTTTTGATAGTTGGCGGGAATTTTCTTTATAGAAGATATACTGTGATTATACACGGCGGGTGGGGTTGTTGGTTTTGTCAAATACTGTCCCTCATGGTTATATTGCTTCTTGCAATTTTCGTCCTTGGTTTATGAATGTTTGGGGATTTGACAGAAAAACCCCTTGAGGGTTATACTTGTTATATCACCACAAGTCCTTGTGGTGTATAACTTTCTATGGTTGGCAGGAATGACCCTTGTGGTTAATACTTTGGGAATAAATGCAGCATGAGGCCCTTACAAGTAATTGTCTTCAATACCTCTTTAAATTAGTTAGGGAATTGGCAATTTTTGGCCCCCTTAAATTATTTTCTTCACTTTTTGACTTTGGATTTGTCGGGGTTGACTTTGGTTGACTTTTTCACACTTGGGCTTTGTCTTGACTTTGTCTTTTCCACGCTTTTCCATTCTGTGTCCGGTTTTGTCGTTTTGGCTTTGTTTTTCGTCCTTTTCTTAGATATCCGTTCCTACACAACACAATTAGCAAAACAAGCATATTTTTGGCATTTTAAGTCCGTTTTTGGTTATTTTAACTTGTTTTTAAAGGTAAAAGATGTGTGTAATTAAACACATACCAACTGCCAATACTAACTTAATACTGCTAAAGGATTTAATATTGTTGCATGAAGATTTAAGACTGCTAAAGAGATAAAGACATGTCAAGAGATTTGTATTGACTTATTCAGAGTATATTCTATATAGTTAGAAAGATACGTATAAGTTTAACATTATAGAAGATTTGTAGTTATCTTGTAAAGGACTCAGTGTATAAAAGGAGATCATAGGTTATGGTTTTGTATGCACAATAGTCATAGACGTTTTGATACATAGCTTCAAGGTTGTAAACCCTAGTACTACACAGAGTACTCGTATTAATCATAATAATAATATTGGAGCTTTTTAGTTATATCATTGTTCTTAAAGTTTACTATTTCATTAACATTCTTCTAAGTATTAAAGAGTAGATTCTGCATACTCTTTAGTATTCACAAAGTTTCAACCATAGTTGTTTTGGATTTATCCAAAGTAACTTAATCTTTACAAGCTAAGGAATAGATCTTAAGTTGGGATCAACAAGTGGTATCAGAGCTTGTGTTCTAAAACTTTGATCTAGAAGAAACTAACAAGAAGAACTCTTTACTCACAAGGAATGATGGATCTAGAAAATGATCAATCACTACTATGCAAAGTTGCCAAATACTCAACAGGTGAATATGATATGTGGAGGCTTAAAATTGAGCTATACTTTTAAGTAAAGACTTTATGCTCTATGGTGTCATAGAGAATGGAAACTCATTCAAATCTGCAGCTAAAACAACAACAAATGCTAATGACACCTCCACTACACTAATACCAGGTCCTATAACTACTGAAGAAAAGGTTCAAAAGAAGAAAGATATGAAGGCAAGAAATATGTTACTGATGGCAATTCTTAATGAACACTCTACATGACCCCTTAATCAGTACAAAGTGCTTACGACTTTGGTTTTGCTGCTAACAAAAAGATTTGGTGTAATGAAGCCATAAAGAACGACTCAAAAAGGACTCTCCTGAAGCAAATATGGTATGAGAACTTTTGTGCGAACCAAGCACATAGTATCTTGAATCTATTTTTAACAAGCTTTCAGAGAAGATTGTAAGTCAGCTAGTATCTTGGGTGAAAATATTTCACAAGAAGATTTATTTGAAATTTTTGAGTAAGTCTGCCTTCTGAATGAATTCTCATGTTGTGGTCTGGAGGTACCAGCAAATATAAACCTAATCTGTCACAATGATGCTTTGTTGATCTCTACAACAAATTTCAAGATTGTTGAAAAGAGGTTAAAGAACTGCAAGCTCAAGCTCAACATTCTCAGACATAAGCTTTTGTCGTCTATTCTCCTAGCAGTACTAATGTAGTTAATACTGCTTATGAGAAGTTAGTTATGCTAACACTCAGTTAACCCTGCTAGCACTAGTTATGCACCCACGCCCCCCCCAGCACCCACCTTCTCAAATATAGGCATAGTAATCAAGTTAGTACTGCTAACTTAAGTGATGACACTGTTTATGCATTTTTGGCTAGTCAACCAAATGGGTCTCAACTTGTATATGAGGGTACTTTAAGTACAAATCCTGGAAGATGACTTAGAAAGATAGATTTGAAAGTGGCATTTAGCATTGTGAGCCTGTGGATAATAAGTTTTCCAGAAGAAAACTGGTTTAGAAGAATCATATTATTGGATTGGAGTGACACAGTTGGATATGACAAGTTAAAGGTTGAGTGTTTCAACTGTCATAAGATGGGACACTTTGTAAGGGAATGTAGAGGACCTAGGAACTAAGATAGCAGGAACAGGAATCAAGACAACTCTTAGGGAAGGACTGTAAACTTGTGGTCAGCTACAGATGATAGAAAAGAAAGATAGAAGTAGAAGAAAGAAAAGAAACAGATAAGATAGAAATAAAAGAAGAAGGAAAGAAGAAAGAAGGAAAGAAACTTCTTCCAAAGCCATGTTGGCTATTGATGGGATGGTTTTGACTGGAGCTATATGGCAGATTAGATGCTCTACAAACATGGCTCTTATGGCTTTTTTAGACTCTGAGGTACATAATGACAAAACATGTTCAAAAACCTGTCTAAAAAGCTTTGAAACTCTTAAAACTCAACTTGATGATTTAAGTATAGAGTTTAACAAATATGAGTTTGATTTAGAAAATTATAAAAGAGGGTTAACATCTGTAGAAGAGCAACTTGTCTTTTACAAAAAGAATGAGGTTCTTTTTTGTGAGCAACTTGCTGTCCTAAAAAGAGATATCTCATATAAAGACTCAGAAATTAGTATGCTTAAAACTGGTGTTAGAAAAAGGCTTAAGCAAGGTAAAGAAACGAATCAAACTTAAATTGAAATTTTGATAATGCTTTTTACGAGTCTGACAAATTAACTAAGAGAGACAAATCCTGGATAAAAGTAGAAGAGGGATCTAGGGTTGCTAAGCTTTAATGTTTGTTCCACCTCTCACCAAAGGTTATTTTCACCCCTAACCTTTGATTTGTCCAACTCTGGTCTAGGTGTTCAATAGCCCGAGTTTCGAAGGCTATGGACCTTTAAGACTAGTAGGTAAATAACCTCACAAAGTCAGTGAGATACTTCCTATTTGTGGTTAGAGAATTCTGATGCCCCAATGGTTGAGAAGTTAGTGTCATATGATAAGTTAGAAAAGACAAATGTTTCTCCTACTGTGTTAGATAGAATTGTTAGGCTAACAACAAGAAAAACCAGTTAGGAACCAGTTAAGTATGCCAGAGATGTCCATGGTCACAAGTCCTAGGGGAAATTCAAAGAAACTAGATAATCAGAAGTTCCCAATCAGCTAGGGAGGTGACTTTTGTAATGTACAAATAATTGCTTGTTTTGTTTGTGGAAGTGTTGACCATGTGTAGGCTAACTGCAATTACCATCAAAGGGAAATGGTGGTATCTGGGAATAATTATACAAGAGTAAATTACAATTATTATGCTAAAAAGGCTCACTCTAGTGCTCACAGAAACATGGCATACCATTGAGCTCAGTTTTAATGAAAAATAGCCTAAGACACTTATTTACTGCTAAGCCTGTTAAATACTACTAATTCCAAAATAACTTTAGTTTATAGTGACTACACCAATGTCACATTTTGTCTTAATCATCCACATTAAATTAAGGTGGCCCTATAAATAAAAACAGCATTAACATAACAAAAATTTTAGCCAAAAAGTTAATACTGATAAGTGAAGTTTTTTTTAATGCGTGCTCGCCAAATTGAAGTGTATATGGATAGGAAAATTTTTAGTGCAGTAGTTAATGTGGAACCCTGGTACTTCTCTCACCACCACCCACCATACCACATTAGGTTATGGAATATCAGGTTAATCTGTTAAGGCCTTACATGGTGGGTTTGGAGACCTACCAAACTTAATAGTGCATTACATCAAATTACTTTGATGTAACATAAATTTTATTGATGCACGAGGCGGTCCAAGTCAGTGATGGCGTATGGGTCCCAAAGAATCTTATTTCCTTATTTTTAGGTGCATGGTAAGACACAAAAAGAAGATCAAGGGTATGTTGACAGTGGATGCTCAAGGCACATAAACAAGGAAACATGTCCTATCTCTTAGACTTTGTAGAAGTTGATGAAGTATCCTCAAACTAATACTTAGATTGCGATTATTATATGATACTTTGAGGGAGGAAGCCAAAGGAGGGAAACTTACTGGTAAAAAAAAAACTTTTTTAAACTGGTAAGCTTGATTTTGAGGATGTGTACTTTGTCAAGGAGTTACAATTTAATCTTTTTAGTGTTTCACAGATGTGTGACAAAAAGAACAGTGTTCTTTTTACTGACACTGGATGTTTTGTTCTGTCTCCTGACTTTAAGTTAGCTGATGAAAGTTAGGTGTTACTTAAAGTTCCTAGAAAGAACAATATGTAAGTATTGATTGGAAAGAATTTTTTTCCTAACTGAGTGTTTAAATTGTCTTGTTGCAAGGTCCACACTTGATGAATTAATGCTATGGCAATAGGAGGTATACGGTAATGTAAATTTTAAAGCTATTAATAAACTTGTTAAGGTAATTCTTGTAATGAGGTTTGCCTTACAAAACATTTTGAAAATTGTCTCAAACTTGTGTTGCATTATTAAGGGAAAGCAACACAAAGCCCTGTGTTAAGTTCAGATTCAGAACTTATTACTCATAACCTTTATTATGGTTGCATATGGACTTGGTTGGCGAAACTTGTTTGAGCATCTTAATGAATATGAAATATTGTCTAGTTGTACTAATGATTATTCGTTAGTTTACCTGGGTTTTCTTTTTAGCATCATAAGGATGAGACTAGTGGCCATTTCTTAAGCTTTATAAATGAGATAGAAAATCTAGTTGATAAGAAAGTAAAGATAATCAGATGTGACAATAGAACAGAGTTCAAAAATAGAGTTATGAGTGATTGTTGTGAAAAGAAAGGCATTAAGAGGGAATTTAGTGTAGCTAGAACTCCTTAGCAAAATGGTGTTGCTGGAATAGAGAAAATAGGACACTAATGAGGCTGCTAGTAGAAACCTGTTAGCTAACTCTAAGTTTACATACTACATGTTGGGCTGAAGCAATTAATACTGCTTGCTATGTGCAGAATATGGTATTAGTAGTTAAGCCTCATAAAAAGACCCCTTATGAACTATTTAGAGGTAGAACACATGCTTTAAGATTTATAAGACCATTTGGATGTCATGTTACCATTCTTAATACCTTAGATTATTTGGGCAAGTTTGATGGAAAGTCAGATGAATGATTCTTTGTTGGATACTCATTAAATAGTAAGGCTTTTAGGGTATACAACATTAGAACTAGAAAAGTAGAAGAAAACTTGCATATTATGTTCTTGGAGGATAAGCCTATTATTGCAGGTGATAGACCAAAGTGGCTGTTTGATATTGATGTTCTGACAAAATTAATGAATTATGTGCCAGTTGTTTCAGGTACAAACTCTAATGATTCTGTAGGTACAGAAGAAAGTGTTGGTATAGATCATTATAGCAAGGAGACATGATCTAGTCAAGACTACATTTTGATGCTACTGTGGAAATATGGTTCACTATTTGATTCTTCTTCAAAGAATGCTAGTAATGATGAACCACAACCTTCTAGTGATGTTGAAAAGAAGGATAATGAAGGTGTAAGTCAAGAAAGTAGAATTGATGATCGAGGCCTAAAAATAGTACTCAAGATGTTAATACTGCTAGGCCAAGTATTAATACTGCCAGTACAAATGTTAATACTGGTAGTCTAGATATTAATACTATTAGTCCAACAGTTACTACTGCTCCACTTGAAGCCACACATGCTGATTTCTTTGGTGATGAAACAGAAGTGGACATGAGCAACATTACTTTCACATATCCAGTTCCTTCTACTCCAAATACAAGAAACCATAAAGATTATTCACTTGATCATATGATTGGTGATATACAGTCTGGTGTACTGACAAGGAGAATGACAAAGACTTCAAATGAACAAGGGTTTATTAGTGCTGTTTATGAAGGAAAAACTCATGAAGACCTTTATACTTGTCTATTTGCTTATTTTCTATCACAAATAGAACCCAAGAAGGTGATTCAAGCTTTGACAGATCTAAGCTGGATAGAAGCAATGCAAGATGAGCTTCTATAATTTAAATTATAAAAGGTTTAGACTTTGGTTGATTTACCATATGGCAAAAGGGCCATTGGTCAAAACCCACTCCCCCCACCCACCCCACACTCCCACTAACAAAATGGTCTACAGGGGAAGAGGGAAAGATGAGAGGAGGTATTGTGATTAGTAACAAGGCAAATTACGGGTTGAACAGACGTTTACCACTCAAGAAGAAGGAATAGATTATGATGAGGTTTTTGCTCTAGTTGCTAGGATTGTAAGCAATAGGTTTATCATTAGCCTTTGCCTACATTCAAAAGACTTTGTTGTGCTGTCTTTATGGTTGTGAAGAGGGCATTTCTGTATCGGGCAAAAGTTGAAAAAGATAGTTGCACTGTCTGGTCTAACCTCTTGGGTTTGATGATCCAGTCCAGTGTTCCCTGACAGGTTTATTAAGGTAGAAAAGGCATTATATGGTCTACATCAAGCTCCTAAAGCTTGGTATGATACTCTATCTACCTATTTATTGGACAATAGATTTCAGAGAGGCCAAATAGATAAGACTTTGTTCATTAAAAGAGTCAAAGATGATATTCTACTAGTACAAGTATATGTAGATGATATCATTTTTGGGTTTACAAGGAATGAGATGTGTATTGAGTTTAAAAAGATGATGCATAAAAAGTTCCAGATGATTTCTATGGGAGAGCTCAAATTTTTCTTAGGACTGCAAGTGACTCAAAAAGATGATGGGATTTTCATTAGTCAAGACAAGTATGTGGATGAAATCTTGAAGAAGTTTAGTTTTTCAACTGTGAAGACAGCAAGTACACCTATGGAGACTTCAAAGCCATTACTCAAGGATGTAGAAGCTGAAGATGTTGATGTTTACTTATATATATCAATGATTGGATCATTGATGTACATAATAGCTTCAAGGCCTGATATAATGTTTGCTGTATGTGCTTGTGCAAGATTTCAAGTCACACCTAAAGTTTCACATCTTCATGCTATGAAAAAAATCTTTAGATATCTGAAAGGTAACCTAAATTGGGCCTTTGGTATCCTAAGGACTCACCATTTGACTTGGAAGCTTTTACTGACAGTAACTATGCTGGTACAAGTTTAGACAGGAAATCTACAACCGGAGGTTGTCAATTTCTTGGAAGCAGATTGATTTCATGGCAATGCAAGAAGATCACATATAGTTGCCCAACTCTACTACTTAAAGTAGAGTATGTAGTGCTTGGCTAGTTGCTATGGACAAGTTACTCTAGATTAAATTAATGCTGGATTTATGGTTAAACTCAAGGATAGATAATACCAAGTTTTCATTGACAATGAAAGCACCATCTGATATAGTTAAGAAAACTAGTATTTCATCAAAATACTATGCACATTAGAGATTATTTGATATCTCTTCATCAGATTTTCAAATGGACAGATGCATTATCAGATGATCAAGATTCACACATATCAGAATGTTGCAGATTTGCTCACAAAAGCATTTGATGTTGGCAGATTTTAGTATCTCATTGCAAGTATTAGAATGCTTAACCTCTGAAGTAATTGATTGAGGGGAGGTTAATTGTGTTAATATACAGCGGAGTATGCACAAATGATGTTTGAAACAGCAGCTGATGATGCAATTTAAGTAGTGTTGTTAGCCTAACTTACTACTAGTATGTATAATTCCTACTGCTATTATAATTAATTCTGTGAGACTTGAGAGAAAGCAAAAACAGATAGAGAGAAAAAGTGAGCTTAAAAGAATTGAGAGAAAGCAAAAACAGATAGAGAGAAAAAATGAGCTTACAAGAATTGAGAGAAAATAAAAACAGACAAAGTTATAAGTTAAAAGAAATGAGAGATGTAGTAAGTTCAAAAACAGAAAAAGAGATGTGTGAAATAAAAACAGACAGAGTGATTCAGTGAGAAAAAGAATTAAGAGATAAAGTGAGAATAAAAACAGAAAGAGAGATGTGTGAAATAAAAACAGACAGAGTGATTCAGTGAGAAAAAGAATTGAGAGATAAAGTGAGAATAAAAACAGAAAGAGAGCTTGTGAGAATCAAAATTGATGATGGAAATGCTTTTTGGAACGAAATTGAGGTTAAATCTGGTAACTCAAAAGTTAGTACTGCTAGGGCATTACTTAGTACTGCTGGGCATTACTTAGTACTGCTGGGCTTTACTTAGTACTGTTAGGCTAAACTTAGTACTGCTAGACTACCGTTAGTACTGTTTGGGAATAACAGATTTTTCTTAATTAAATATAGCCGTTGAGATATTTCTGCCAACTACTTCACTTATAGGTTTCCTTAAATTGGATAATTCATGAACTTTCTTTAACTCATAAGATTTATTCACGATAAACATCCAATTCTATTCAGTCGGTCCAATCAAAACCTTAAGTGCTCTCTATATAATCTCAATTGACTTTGCCAAACACACATACTCTCATAAACGAACCTAACCCAGACCTCAATCGATCTTTTCTTAATCAACAATGGCGAATTTGGAGTTCTGTGACACACACAACATGGTCGCTTACTTAAAGAAAATAGAGGGCAGTGAAGGATTTCATCAAATAGTAGATTTTCTCAATACAAGTCACATTCGGTATGCTCTTACTGAAAATCCCACTATCTATGTTTCTCTTATTCAACAGTTTTGGCAAACTGCTACTGCAAGCACACTTGATAATGGAGAAATGGAAATAACTGCTACAATAGATGGGAAAGTTAAGACTGTTTCTGAGGCATCTATTAGGAGGCATCTCAAGTTAGAAGATTCTGATGGTATTAGTAATTTGCCTACTACTGAAATTTTTAAACAACTTGCTCTTATGGGGTATGTGTCTAATTCTGACAAATTGACCTTTCAAAAGGGACACTTTTCCCCTCAATGGAGATTTTTGATCCATACTATCCTTCATTGTTTAAGTTCTAAGAAAACTGCTTGGGAACAATTCAGTAGCAATATAGCAACTGCTATTATTTTCTTGGCCACTAATAGGAAGTTTAATTTTTCTAAACTGATTTTTGATGGAATGGTGAAAAACTTGGATAGTAAACACAAATTTTTAATGTATCCAAGGTTTATTCAAGTATTTTTGAACAAGCACAAGAGACTGCTTCTACCTCACAAAAGAACTTATATTGCTCCTACCCATACACAAAAACTTTTTAGCAATATGAGGAGGGTTTCTAAGGGTTATAATGGGGTGGACATTCCATTGTTTCCAACAATGCTTGTTCAGGGTGAAAGATCAACACACCTAGTTGAGTCCCATCACACCAGTGCTCCACTGATATTGGCTAAAATATACATATTTTGTACCCCGTAAAACACTATAAAAGGACTAAAAACACTAAAATATAGATAATTATGTTTGAAAATATGTTTGTATTGTGTTTTTATGTTCTACAGGTAAAAAAGATTGAAAACGGAAGCATGTAAACGGTAATTTTCGGGTGACTTTCGACGACGTTTTCACATTTATCGAGGTCCAAACGAAGTTGTGAAAATTCCTCGATCACACCATTGGAAAGAGCACAAAAAAACGAGTCCAACCGGGTACAGGAACTTTCTTACTGTAAACCTTTATTTTGAACCTTTTTCGTCCATAGTATGAACCTTTTGTTATAAATAACCCAAACCCAAGTTAAAAATAGGGTCTTATATATAATTTGCATGATATAATTAATGCGATGCACTCTAGAACCACCGGCTAAGAGAACTTAGGCCTTCTATAGCTGAGGTCCATGATTCTGACCCATTTCTAAGCAATAAGCTCAAGACCAGGTTCTCTAAGCTTATATTCTGTATTCATACCTTTATAATGTTCATATGATCATGCTAAAATCATAATATAAAGCTTTGAACTCAAAAACCTATGTGTTATACCTTTTTGATCCAAAATCGTACACCCGAAACCCTAATTTCATGTTTTTGCTTAATCTATAAGCTAAGCTTGTAAACTATTATTATAATCTACCCTAATAAGCTTAACTAACATTAAAGTAAGTTCTTTGATAAGTCATGAAAGAATTTGAGCTTAAAACCCGCGCGTTTTCATTTTAAAACCCTAATATGACCCGTTTTGCTATCTAGCTTAACGAATCTTTATTTTAAACTAGCATTAAGTTAAATATTCATATTTTAGTTTATTATAACTTATAAATGTCTATTGAAATGTTAAAATATGCTTGCATGGCAATTTGGACATGTTTTGTAAAAATTATCCATGCAAGGGGTATATATCGTAACTTTCAGAAACTTATAACTAAAAGGACTAAAAGTGTCATTTTATCAAAGTTATAACTACAAGGGTCTATTATGTCACTTTTTAAAGTACAAGGTTTACTTGGTATATCTTTTAAACTTGAGGGACCAAAGTCATAAAAGTGCAAACTCCAAGGGTGTATTCTGCCACTTTTCAAACTCAAGCGTCTAAAATGTAACATTTTGAAAAAGTATAAAAACACATTCAAAACATTACAAGACATAACTTTAATTAACGCTTGACGTGCTTAACATTTCCAGATATTGAATAAAATGCTTAAAACTGCTTATGTTATAACTATTATATCATTCATCATCGATGTGCTTTCAAAAATCATGTCCCGGATTCATATCATACCACAATACTAGGGAGCTTCATATTAAGGAGTTTCATCTTGGTATTACGTTCTGACTGAGTTGTTGGGTTTACGATTTAAAGTGCCCTAGCTCCTCAAACGTTTACTGAATGGCTTCTGAATTATGATGGCCCAAACGGTGTTATGATAATTTTAATATCAAAACCAACATCAATATTCAAAAATTACATATTCAATCAAACTAAGACTTAACATATATTCACAGGTTGCCTGTGACGAAGCCGTTACTATTCATTTCATATACATTGCTATCAATTTCCCTATAACTGTTCAGGTGAGATTCATAACCTCGCCTTTACTTATTTACATGTTTTATAAACCCGCGAGGGGGATACATGCTTGTTACAAACTCTTTTACATACTCGTTTATCTTATAACAATGTGATTACTTTTCAAGGACTTAGTGAGTTCATAGCCTCGCATTTCAATCTTTTTATAAACCCGCGAGGGGGATACATGCTATAAACATGAATGCAATTATTTATGTATGCTATTTCAATTTACTATTGCCTAAGTAACTGCTTTGCCTTTAAGTCCCCATAATCATGAACCGTTAATTACTCTCCGTAGTAAGCGTGAATGATGTGAATAGATCTATTTGGGTTGGACTCCCCGTTGGTGTACCCAGTTACGTGTAACCAATTGCACATCATTAGAAATCATGCGGGTATTTTGGCAAAGGTACCCGCAGGGGCTATAACGTATCACCATACCCTAAGGCTTCAGATTCATGAGCTAATGGCAATAATAAATATGTTTTCAATACTGGGTGTATATCAACGTAACCCAAATATCACATTTGCATTCAAATTATATTACTTAAACCTATGGATTCACTCAACCTTTGTGTTGACTTTTTAGCATGTTTTATCTCAGGTAACTAATGGCACGGAGTGGCGAGGACATGAAGATGGAAAAACCGTTATCATTCAAACTTTATTGTATAGATTTTGGGAACCTCTCGTTTGTAAAAACTCTGAAGAAATAATGAATGATAACTTATTTTCAAAAACGACTCTTTTTGATTCGTTTTCTATGATTATGACTGTTGTACCTTGAAGTAATACCCCAGATTAGCTTCCGCTGCTATATGTAAAAATGGGGGTGTTACAAATAAACACGACCAGTACTAACTATACGACTGCCACTCTACCAGTACTAACTATAGTTCTGTCAGACTTAACTTAATACTGCCAGAACTAACTAATACTACCAGACTTAACTGTTATACTACCAGTATTAAGTCTTTTACAATATATTTCCCAATAATCCTCCCCTAACTTGAAGTTCAGTGAACTTCAAGTTTCTTCAAGTGTCTTCAGTTTGAGCTTTCTGAGGATGCTGTAAACAAAACTCTTCGAATTATTCTTGAGCTGCAATTCTTCAAATCATCTCTTTTTGATCTTGGCAGCAACTATTCTTCAAAACTCTTCAGCAACACTTCATACCAACAACACTTAAACAGCTACATTGATTATATGTACATCAAATCATACAGTTTTAGACTATTCTCATCACTTCCAGGTGTGTTAACTCCTGTGAGAGGTGAATCATTAAAAATTTAAATGGATTTGATGTCTCTTTACCAGTTAGCCATTAACTCTGAAGTAGTCACTCCTTTGGCCACCAAAAAGGTGCATGTCCATGGTCGACTGCAAACCATTTCAACTCTCAGTACGTGAAACATTGGTGAGTTGAATACCATATGAATTTTGGCAAACCATTATAGCCATGAACGGATTTGATATGCCTTTACATGTATCCGTTTGCTCAGGGCTAGTCAACTCTTCACTTAAACAGACATGGTGAGTTGAAAACCATACAACTTATTGGCAAGTTGTCAACCATAAAACGGATTTGAGAAGACTTTACCAAGAGCCATTTGCTTTGGACTAGCCAGTCCTTATGTCTGTTAGACATGGTGGACTGATTACCATTTGTTGTGTTAGAGCTTAGCACCTCCACCAAGTGTTGTTCTCCTCATCTCCATTCTAGATTTCTAACTCATCAACCTCCATTATTTTCTAATACCAGCTTGCTTCTCCATCATTTTCAAAAGTTTATAACAATCCTCATCTGGTTTTCCTCCTTGAAGTTTCTTGTCCAACATAGCTTTGCATACTTCAGCAGACAAAGGATACTTTCTCTCTATTAGCATATAAATATCTGCAGACTCCAAGTTCAAACAATGTACTCTGCAAGCATCATAGTATCTCCAACAAATTATCCTTTGTTGACCTGGCAAACTCTAAATTGAATATGTACTAAGGGGTTCTTCAAGTATTCCCAAAGTACCTTTTCAAATTCATCCTCTGGCTCATTCATACCATGTTTCTTCATGACAATCCTGTATAGCTCTGTAAGATCATCTCTTGATATGTCAGTCAGCATTGCTCCAAAGCTTATGTATACCATATCAGTTCCATTCTCCCTTACAATCTGGTATACACCTTTCCTTCCTTGCTTAATGATCTTATAATTGGCTATACTGGGTGATTTTGTAGCTACAGGAACATGATTAATAGGAGTTTTAGTACCTGAAGTAGAATCATCTTTTTCATTAGCTTCATCTGAATCTTTAGATTTATCCTTAATATGGTATGTATGGAATCCTTTCCTTGCTATCTGTTTTCTCCTCTTTCCAGTCTTCTTGGTTGGCTTATCATCTTTGTCTTCTTCAATCTTCTCCTCTGTTGGTTGAGTACCTTCATCATCAAACTTTAGCTTCTTTGCAGTTTTAGTTTGAAGCTCTTCACCAAATCTCTTCAAACTTTCCTTTGTTGCTTCAAAGTTCATAGGGACATAGGTATCCAATTGCTTAACCAAATTTTCAAATTCTGCTTTCACTTCTTCAAAATTCAACTTCTTCAACTGAGTCAACTTCCATGTCCCTTGATTCTTTAGAAAGTTTGACATATAGTTCCTGAGCTGTGTTTGAGTCATAGGCTTATTCCTTTTTGCTCTAGCTCTTTCCTCTGCAAAGTGTTTTCTTCTTTGATTTACCAACTCTACCATCCTTTTTGCATAATCTTCAACAGTAAGATCCTTTCCAAGCACACTCTCCTTCAATTCTGCATTTGCTTCAAGCTTTGCTCTAATAGTATCCCAATCTTCTTCAGTATAAGATTGAGCTTCAAACTGAACTTGAGCCTTCCTTTTCTTTTGTTCCTCTGTTAATTCTTGCTCTTCAGCCATCCTTTGAGCTATAAGTGAATCCAAATGAACTTGTTTGGCCACTTCTTCCTTTTCCAAAGCTTTTTCTAAAGCATCTAATCTGATAGCTTCAGCAAGTCCTGCTTCTTCTTGAAGAATTTGTTCTTTTGTCTTTCTAGAAGCTTGAGTCTCTTCTTCTTCTGTCATAGGAGCCTTTCCTTCTCTTCTACCTCTGTCTGGAGAAGGTACTGAGACTCTTATGCCACCAGTATTAACTTTTTCAAAGGCAGACTTAACTTCTTCAAAGTCCAAACCAGTACCAGCAAATTCTTTTGAACTCTTCCTTCTCTTGTATCTCTTTCCTTTGTCAACTGACTTGATCTTTTGAACTTTTGTTAAGATTGCAGCAGCTTCTAGAGTTGTAGGGCTTATGCTTAACTGTCCTCCCCCAGAAGCATTAACAGTCTTTGAGGGAGTAACAAACTCTTGTACCAAAGAAACCAGAGGATCTAAATCATGAGTCTTCCTCCCCCGAGCCTCTGTTTCTTCCTCCTCAGAATCAGACAAAAGAACCCTCTTGGTCTTTCTTTTCAAAGCAACCTCCAAAGTCTTTACTCTTTCCACCAAAGTGAGGATAGCTTTCCTAAAGGTTTGTTTGGTTTCATTGAGCTGCTTCTCCAAGTCACCAATCCTTGTCATTAACTAGGAAGTAGTAGCTATCTTGTCTAAGGATTACGTGGTTGTTTTCATTTGATGTTGTTCAAAAGGTAATGCTCCATTGGTTCATGTGCAGGTGAAGGTGAAGGTGAGGGGGATGCAGTGGTAGTTTCAGCAATAGGTGTAGGTGGTGCAGGTTGAGTTAGAGGTGGAATAGTTGTGGCTTCAGATGGTATAGGTTGAGTTGTAGGTGGTGTTGGTGGTACCACAGTAGATGATGGTTGAGGTTGAGTGACAGACGGAGCTTCTTGTCCTGCACTTGGATCAACAATAGACAACATAGCAGGCAACAAAGGTCTTGGTACCCCTCTAAAACCCCTTTTCATGTTTCCAAAAATCTTTTTGGTCAAGGTCACAGCCAGATAAGGGTGTTTGTTTTCAGTTTGTATATCCAAAATCATTTGTAGAAAACGAGGATACATCAAAAACTTTGTTTTGCTTTTCAAGTTTGCCACCATGCCATCAAAAATTAGTTTTGAAAAATTATAAACTCTGCCAGTGGAAAGACAAATCAAGGCAGTAGCAATATTGCTACCAAATTGATCCCATCCACCACTTTTAGGGCTCATACAATGTAAAATATGCTGGACTAAGAATCTCCATTGGGGTGTTAAAAAGCTTTTCCAAAAGGTCAAAGATCCATCAGTAGGATAACCCATATGCCCCATCCCCTCAAAAATCTCATTGTTTGGCAACATGGTAATCCCTGAAGCATCTGCTATGAAGCTACATCCTAATAGATGCCTCAGTGATTGTATACTCAATAGTATCAATAGTTGCTTTTAACTCGAGAGTCCCATCAGCAAGAGTTTTGGCAGTAGCAGTCTGCCAAAACTGTTTGACTAGGGAATCATGGATAGTAGGATTATTAGTTAAAGCATACCTGAGGTTGGAACCTCTTAGAAAATCCACTATCTCTGCAAACCCTGCACTTTCGTCAGGTTTGCGCAAAAATCCCACTTGATTATGTTTGTCGCAGTATTTTAATTGAGCCATGATTTGAAAGTTGCAAGAAAAGGTAGTGATGTGGACTGAAAATTACTGGGTTTAGTTACGAGTGAGGTTCTAGATGCTGGTAAAAAGAAAATTGAATATATCCTTTGTAAAGATAAAGAAGATTTTTACTTTGATAAGAGGAGATAGTAAATAAAAGATAAGTATGAAAGAGAAATCAAACTTTATCTATATATAGCTTCTCTGTTAACGACAATAGCGCCGTAAAAATCTGTAACAGTAACATTTAAACAGTGTTTAAACAGCAAAAGTCAATTTTCCCGCAACCAGCACTAACTGTAACCTACCAGAATTAAAATTAACACTACCAAACTTAACTTTGGTCAACCAGAATTAAGTATGTTTCAACCTGAATTAACTCTTTTTCAACCAGAATTAAGTATTTACTGAAGACTTACAAAACAAAGACCTTATCACACCTTCCTTACATCTGCAAATCCATGCTATTCCTGCAAGAATTTGTCTAAAACAAAGAAAAACATGCTGCAGGAGTTTGTATAAATCAGAATTAACTTAAAATATCTACCTAAATTAATACTACTAACTACCAGAATTAATACTACTTAAGCCATAATTTAGTTAAACTAACTACCAGAATTATACAAATTATATAACTAAGCCTCCCCTTAAACGTAGCTATGGGTTTATCATACCAATACTAACTACTAAGAAATTAAACCTTGGTCCATCAAAAGGTTTGGTCAATAGGTCAGCTACATTGAAGTTTGTGTGAATTTTCTCCACCCTAATGAGCTTCTTCTCATAACAATCTCGTATAAAATGGTGGCGTATCTCGATGTGCTTTGTCTTGGAATGATACAAAGACACGTTCTCATTCTCAAGTTTCTCCATCTTTGAAATCCAAGAGTAATCAAGAGGATTTGTGTTTTTATTCTTCAAAGTTGAATCCTATTTATGTTTTTCTTTTTCATGTTGTAACTTTAATTCAAAATCAACACTTTGCTTTTCACATCTTTGAACATCTTTTTCAAGAATCTTTATTCTCGCTT
>BQNB010007512.1:21811-89254 GCA_026074375.1 Tanacetum coccineum
AATGCTCACAACTCTATAAACTTCTGAGTGGGTCTGTAAACACTAAAGATATGCGGGATTGAGTAATCTGTTGTAGTGTAGAGTACACATTTTTGCATTATAGACAACGTATGTATATTGGGAGAAAAAACCTTTTGATTCACATAGAAAGGCAATAAAAACAGGTTATAAACCATGGAATAGGCGAGTCCTTGGTAGAGGATTTCAAGAAGGAAGTCTTGAACTTCTTCGACCTTCCAATGGAGGAGAAAGCGAAGCTATGGCAGCAAGAAGATAACCATGAAGGTTTTGGTCAGTTGTTCGTTGTATCAGAGGAGCAAAAGCTTGACTGGTCCGACATGTTTTACATAACTACTCTTCCGCATGATCTCAGGAAGTCCCAACTATTTCAAAAGTTGCCTGTCATCCTCAGGTTCTCGTTTTTTCTCCAAATGATACCTTCTACTTATTGTTTTGGGTTATTAGTCAGATGCGCATTTGAAAATGATTAGTTTTTTTTTTATCAAAACAGCCGGTGGGTGGGTGGTGTTGTAATCGCGGATATGTGATTTATTATTATTATTATTATTATTATTTTGCTTTAAGCTCTACTAATCGCTTTTCATGATGTTGTGTGTCTGGTTAATATTCATCATATAAAGAAATAGTGAAATAAGAGAAATGAGTAAGTACTTTTACTCTAAGGTTTTAGTAATAGTAATCAATATCTGTTGCGACTTATTTAAAACTAATTAAGTGACTCCTGAATAATTAATCTTGCAGACAGAAGTTAGAAGCATACTCTGTAGAAATGAAAAAGCTAGCAATGGGGATCTTGGGTCATATGGCTAAGGCTTTAGGAATGAACAAGGAGGAAATTACAGAGTTCTTTCAAGATGGTGTTCAATCAATGAGAATGAATTATTATCCTCCATGTCCCGAGCCAGAAATGGCTGTGGGTTTCTCACCACATTCTGATGCAGATGCTTTGACCATTCTCTATCAACTAAACAAAACCGAGGGCCTCCAAATTCGAAAAGATGGAAAATGGGTAACCATTAAACCTCTGCCAAATGCTTTTGTAGTCAACATTGGAGACATAATGGAGGTAATAATAGAATTCTAGAGCTTTGGCATAACTGTAGGTGGCTCAGAGAGTCGGAACGGGTCAGGTGGAGTTGGGCTGGCCCGTTAAAATGGTATAGAAACTAAACTATAAGCACAAGAGACTAATTTTTATTGAAAAAATTATTTAGAAGGTCGTATGACATAAAAAAAATGGACTTTTAGCGACGTTCAACCCGTTTGAGGTGTTCAAGAAAACTTTATTTGACCCATTAGATCCATGTTTGAAATAACACAACCATTATTGACGCACTCTAATTAAAAATGGATTGAATTGCCGCCTGCTTTTACACAGATTGTAAGTAATGGTGTATACAAGAGTATCGAGCATCGAGCAATAGTGAACTCAGACAATGAGAGGTTCTCGGTGGCAACATTCTACAGCACCACGATGGGTACAGAATTAGGCCCTGCACAAAGCCTTGTTGCACAGCATACAGTAGCAAACTTCCGGCGAGTACCACTTGAGGAATACTTTAAGGGATTTTTTGCGAGAAAGCTTGATGGTAAGTCTTATTTGGATTTTATGAGAGTGGGAGAGTTGAAGGAAAACATTACTTAACTGTTGTAATGTAGTATATACAATAAAATAAAACAAATAGTTACATGTCACGTTATCAGTTTTTTGTTTAAGTTGCTCTATAACATACACTAAAAAACACAGTTTCTCGTATCATATCATATCACCAATTTAACCCACATTTAAACAACCCACAACAGTCCAAATTGAGAACAAAATCGCCATCCAGATGGCGCACGCCATGGCACGGCACCTATGTCGCCAGACGCCACCTTCCATGTGACGGTGGTGCCTGTCATAGGTCGCCATTTGTGGCGCACGCAACCGATGATCTTAACATCAATTAGTTTTCCAAATCACTCTTGAACTGGGATAACTTTGTAATTGTTCACTCTATCGCATTTTTACTTCTATTATTTTACGCATACTAGTAAAACTCACTAACGAGTCAAAAATTATATGCACACATTTTCTTTATTCAACTTGATGTCCTAATTGGGGAGGAAGATCCCAACGCCCGAGGACGAGGAGTGGGCACCGGATGCACCCTCAAACCGGATGGAGCAAGTGGAGTGTGTAATCTCAAAAAAGAAAGATCATTTTGTGTGCTCTTATAATTGACATACGCGGATTCTATAATTGCATCCTTATTAATATCAAGCATTAGATGCATTTCTTTTGCGCAAACCTTTTCTCTAAACCAAAATCAATTTCGTTATGTTGTAAACATCATTGGAAACATGTATAACTCAGTTGTATTCATTTTGTGAAACAATCATGTAGAGTCATTTCCATTAAGTGAAAGCAGGCACAAAAAGAACAAAAGGCCTATCATATATGCGAAGATTGAGCTCGTCTAGGCTTAATCTCTCAAGAGACCTTTGCATATTTTCCCTCAATATTCTTCTATTAAAGTCGTCCCATGTCGTTTTTTCATCTATCCAAGTAATTAGTAGATTTTTCAGGAATGGTTTTAACCCGTTTAAATGAATTCAGGTTAATTAGAATTCATGTTTAACATGTTATTAGTAGACCTGTAGAAGTATAGTGAAGAGCCTCAACCCGCTTTAAATGAACAATGGATAACTTGGATTATATTTAGAAAAGAAAATTGTTGGTCACATCAAACAACATGTTTCAATGTGTGCGAGAAATGTAATCATTTTTCAACACTAAATCAGTCTATAAAAACCCAAAGGATAATTAGGACAGTGTGACTACGCGGAGTTTAACAGCAAGAGCACACTGCAAAGAGAACTGTTATAAGGTGTATAGAACCATGTCATCCTTAGGTTTGTTCGTGTTTCTATGCTAATTACTTTACCCTTGTATCGATACCGTGCAGGTAATCCTGTATCGCTACAGGCTTGTGTTTTCCAAATAGTTCTTTCGTTCATGTCATGAGTGTCGAGCATCTTCAAGTGTGAATGTCGCATTAAGAGCCAAATAACAGTATGTTTTTGTACATACATAACTGGGATTATGGTAGAGGTATATAGATAATGAGAAAAACACACTTATACTCTTCAATCATGACAAAACTATATACCCGTAGGCAGGCACTAGAAATTACAATCTGAATGTATGGAATTTTTCTTGAGAACAAAGCTATTTATTTCATGAAGTTGTAGAAACGGATACATAGGAATCCTAAAAAGAATTTCTAAGATCAACACTCAACGATACATCCAGTAATCACCAGAAGTTAAAAACCAACATATCAAAATCCATTTTTCATGCAAGCAAAATCAAAGAATTGACATCTACCTAGCATTTATCATCAAAGAAACAAGTCTATACCTAAAGAAAGGATTTTGGTATATCATGTTGAGATTTGAGACCAGTTTCACTCACTTTACTTCATAGTAAGAGTTGACGTCCACATAGATTGACATCTGTGTCATGGGGTATCAACAATCAGCAGCGCTTCAAGTTCCGCTCGGCGTCGCTCAAGTTCCTACAACGTTAAAATAAGAAATGTTTGTTTCATATCACACAGGTAAACAGAAGTGGATCAGACAGGGTTAAAGAACGGGTGAAATTGTGAAAACAGATTAGGGTCAGAATAGTTCACTTTTCAGTACAGGTTGGGCTGACCCATAAACGCATTTTGTCCTATTTTCAACTTTACTGATACGAACCAAGTTCAGGATACAAGATATGAAAAGACTCATCAGAGACGTCATAAAACCAAGGGGGTTCCGAGCAAATATTGAATAGTTGATGTGGCCGGAAATTCTATTAGATTTCCTTATTTATGTTTAATTCCTTTTGTTATTGTTGCTTCTTGTTCTTTAAGTTAGGGATTTCTTATATATAGGGTCGTAGGAATAAGGAGGGGTATCGAATTATAAGTTTGGTTCCTTTTTTTTAATGAACAGTAGCTGATGAATAGTAATCGATGAACAGAACGAAGTGCTCTGATAGCAACTGATGCAAATCAATTGGCTCGATTATATTATTCAAGTAAAGAAAAACAGAAAAAGGAACCAAACTTGATAGTGCCTGCTTCGAGATACAGTATTCTCCCTAAACCAAGACCTTGACAAAATAATTCGATACCCCTCCTTATTCCTACGACCCCATATATACGAAATTCCCAACTTAAAGAACAAGAAACAATAATAAAATGAATTAAACATACAAAAGGAAATCTAATAAAACTTCCAGCCACATCAACTATTCAAATTTGCTTGGAACCCCCTTGGTTTTATGACGTCTCTGATAAGTCTTTTCATATCTTGTATCCTGAACTTGGTTCGTATCATTTACATACAGTAACAGTGTCATATATAATTAGAAAACCTAATTTATTACAAATTCAGACTTTCCAGGCGAGATGACTCTCAGCCTGTTTCAGCTTTAGTGAATGTTTTTATTTTATTTTTAACCAGTTGACCCTTTACAGAAATAATATAAAGCAACCCATTCACCCATAACGGGTTGATTTGCCACTTCTACACAAAAACATCAAATTTCAAATATTACTGTGAAACAACCTGTAACTAATTGTACTAACGTTTATGACAAACCAACTAATTACTTTTTTGTGTAATTAACTAGAACAGCTTACCTCCAGATCTTTAATGGCTTGATGTGATGTAACTTCCTTGTTTTGGCGAGCACGCTTGAGGAAACCAAGGCAGAGAACTCCCTATCCAAATTAAGAATGGGCCATTAATAAGCTTTACATATTGTTCTGATGGGAATTGGTTGAAAACATGAAAATTTTGAAGTCAAGAGGACATGGCATTATAAGAGAACACAGACTCATAAATCTCGATCAGTTTGAATAAAGTGTGCAAATACTAAATTCACATATTCAAAACCATAAGTCGCATGCCTTTATTGAATATGTGGCATGATTTGGACTTTTGGCAGTTTATGACTTGATGGATCTACCAGTTTGGAAGAAACCAGTTACAGTTAGAAACGGTGAATTTTTTTTATCTTCATCTATTTGTTGTCTGGTTTTCATTTTTGAGGAAGGTTATCAAGTTTTCTTTTTATAAAGGGCCTGCCTTCCTTCTATGTATTTTGACTACCACACAGCTCATGACATGCAATACAGTCCAAGGGATGCCATAGATGCAGGCAAATTGCTAAATCGCATAAATACTGGTTCAGTTTATTCGTTCCCTGATGGTTACTATTGTGTGTGCGATTATCGATCCTAACAGCACTTACCTGATTCCATTAAGAAAAAGAAATAAAATAATAATTTCAGGACCCTATTTAGAAAAACGTGCTCATTAAGTAGCAAAAATATATAAAAAAAATACTTACTGAAACAACATAGATCAGGCCACAAGCAAGGAGCGCGTAACTTGCTATGTCTCTGAGAAGAAGAAGTGCATGCTGCTCCATGTATATATCAGGATAAGCTCTTGTCATGACAGCAACACTGAAATAATATAAAACCACATAACTTCAGATATTGTATGACTCAAAAAGGCATATGATACTCCACCTCCCCAACCTGCAACCCCTTTTGACCTGGTACAACTATTCAGTAAGCTAAGTAAACATATCAACACCATGTATGAATCTGGTGGTTTTTACTTATTCCCAAACGGATCTTCACATAAGGATTCTATTGAATTACGTAAAGGATATTGAATAAGTCTCAAAATTCACTTTGCAAAATAAAAAAGGTCTGAAAATCCCTTTTGAAGAAGAATAAGACGTTAAGAACTAATATATGTTAAGATTTAAAAACCTCAAGAAAGGTACTTTATCTAGGACAATAGATCGCTACACATAGAACCACAGAATCATTACACATAGAACCACAGAACCTGGTAGATGAAAGTTAAAAATGACCCTATAATTCCTTTATAATATAAGGGACTCCGACCGAGAAAACCGATAAACTCCGCCAAGACCAGTTATATCCGCATAAGGGGGTCGACCGCCGAGGTACCGCCGAGCGATATTTACAACACTGCTTCAGATATTGTATGACTCAAAAAGGCATATGATACTCCACCTCCCCAACCTGCAACCCCTTTTGACCTGGTACAACTATTCAGTAAGCTAAGTAAACATATCAACACCATGTATGAATCTGGTGGTTTTTACTTATTCCCAAACGGATCTTCACATAAGGATTCTATTGAATTACGTAAAGGATATTGAATAAGTCTCAAAATTCACTTTGCAAAATAAAAAAGGTCTGAAAATCCCTTTTGAAGAAGAATAAGACGTTAAGAACTAATATATGTTAAGATTTAAAAACCTCAAGAAAGGTACTTTATCTAGGACAATAGATCGCTACACATAGAACCACAGAATCATTACACATAGAACCACAGAACCTGGTAGATGAAAGTTAAAAATGACCCTATAAGGTCAAGCAAAGAGAAACATTGTACCCATAGTTCATGGAATCTTGGTTATGCCAACAAACTGGCAGGCATCCTTCTTGTGAGGACAGTTAAAAACTATATCATGTGTGCATTATAATCAGATGAAAAATATGCAGCCATGAGTCCAGATTCTGTGCTTGTATGTGTGAAGTTCCCAGACTTGGAAAACATAAATTATTATGCTATGCATAAATGCCTACTGTCAGAACTATAAAATCAATACAATCAGTATACTTGTTTTATCAGGCATAACTTGATTGAGGCAGTGTGAAGCTTTGACAGTAAGTGGAACAGTGGAAGGCGTCAAAAAGTATGAACACATGTAAGAATGCCATAATGGACTCACAAGATTTGCAGCATGCCTCTGCCAGCCCAATACTCCAGTACCTAAAACACAATGATTAAGGCTTGAATGAGCAATAGTAGTATTCCAACGGCATACTAACACTATATCAAAAGCACCTGCAAATAATCAATTCAGATTCACCTGACTTGTGACTTTACTGTTTTTGTCACACATCATATATCCAATAACTTTTATATATCAATAGGACAATAACCTATTACCCAAACTCTTCCCCGATGCAACAAAAAAAAACACACCAAAAGCTTTTTCATCAAAAAAACTATCCACTTACATCCATACTTCAACGATTTAGTATATGTTAACCTTTAGTACAATAAGTCTTTGTAAAGTTTTTTATCTCCAATGGCAAAAAACTTGCATTGGAGATTGCTCCTAGACCAACACCTAATAACTCACATAAACTGATACATTACATGAAGGACCAGAAGCATAACCAAAACAGGTTTCAAGGAAACTGGTCCATCTGTTAATAATAAACTAGCATTGTATACGACATTCACTACCTACTTATCAAGTAAACACCCCTTTTAACGCATACTTTAAATCCTATTCGCTGCAGCAGCCCAAATAACATGAACATGACTTCGAAAAGCCTACACCATATCCACCGATATCACCAATGCCTCCAAAAGTAACTTAATCAGATATTCGGTTCTATTCTTTTATAATTCATTTGTTCATCAAGAGTCCCATTTCAGACACTTAGAACTTTCAGGAGAAGTATACAAAGTGCGCATAACTCAATAAAATCCTACACAAACTGTCAACACAGCTTTGCATGCAGATACTTCCGACAATACAATGGTAACACTGGACATTCCTCTTCATCATCAACCATTAATCCTAAGAAGCAATATAAGAACACTCTAGCTAGCCTTAATTGACATCCTACTCGTCTAGGACGTTCAAATGCCACCAATATATATTTATGTATATATTACTAGCCCTGTTGTATCAGATTTTCGTTCTCTGTTTTACCTTTAAATCGTTCTATCAATAACTCTATTAATATCTCGAAATGTCTTTGTAGAAGTACTTTTATTAACCTTCCATTGTAAAATGTAACACGCTACCGCAAAATGTACAATATTTGTTGCAACAAAAAAATAATCTGATACATACATACTCTACTATTCATATACTGATTCTAGACCCTTATCGTAACATGAAAAGGACTGGAAGCATAATTAAAACAGGTTTCAAGCTAGGTGGCCTCTTTCGTTAACTGAGAAGTAGCATTGGATAAGAGCTTGGCACCTACTTCACAAACACACACCACTTTAAACGCATATTTCAGATCCTATTCACTGCAGCAGCCTCAATAAAATGCACATGACAGGACTTCGAAAAGCCTACTCTGAACACACATTTTTCACCAATACCTCAAAAATAACTTAAACAGGTTCTGTTCTTGAATATCCTTTTTGTTCCCCATTAATCTCATTTTAGACACTAAAAACTTACAATATAAGTAAACAAACTATGCATAATTTACGTAAACCCTAGTACACATCTCAAACTGCTTCATACGCACATTCTCGCGACAACACAATCGTAACATCGGACACACCTCTTCATCATAGACCATTCATCCTAAGAGACATGTAAGAACGCTCTATCTAGTCTAAATTCACATCCGACGCACCTAGGATGTTCAAATGCCGCAATATATTGATCCATGTACATCTTGCCCTATCATTTCAGATTATTGTTCTCCATTTTGCTCTAAATCATTCTACTCGGTAATATCACTACACACTATATATTCAAACTTAGCACATAACCGACATATCTACGGATAGTTCTAGTATTACAAATTTAAAATAGCTCATAAACAAATACTCCATCAATAGTGCTATTATACAAATACTACATATAGACTACTTGTCATATTCCATCAAGGCTCTCATTCTCTGTTTTACTTAATATTCATTATCTAACCCAATCAACACGGTTGATTCCTACATCTTCGTTACAGTTCTAATAACAACAGCTCGTACACTAATCTTCCATTCGATAATGCAAGAACTATATCATTAAATATACAAAAATAACCTAAATCGATACGTATTACATAAACCTAGCTTACATCTCAAACAACTCCTTACGCACCCTCTTAATCAAAAACCATTCACCATACGAAGCATGTAAGAACACTCTATCTAGTATAAACCACATCCTACTCATCAAAGCACAACATTTAGATGTCGCAATAAATACACACTAATCTAATACATCATAAACCATTTGCTCTATTTTATCAAGTTCTCGTTCTCCGCTTTACTTAGTATCATCACACACTATCCTATTCCTATCTATTCATTACATTACAGTCACTAATCGCCAATCACATAACGTAAGATAACCAGAGAAATAATTAGATAAAAAAACAACCTTCCAGAACTTGATGATAAACTCCCACTCAGTCTCAGCAACAATGACAAAAACCGCAATGACAACAGCATAACACCGAAATATTCCATCAAATATCTACAATAAATCAACATATCAATATTATTATTATGTAGAGAAATGAAAAATATAAAATAAAAAAATAGAAAGTGCCACGTGGCAATACATCGTATCCATTAGCGAATGATTTAACGGCTGAAATGACGTTAACGGAAATGCAAAGGAGAGCTGCAACAACGGTGAAGAAGCTGAAACAGCGACACGTGGCGAGTACCGGGTCGGATTTGGGTCGGACTCTAGGGTTGGGGGATGGCGGTGAGGTGGTGGTTGGGATGGTGGGTGGTGGTTGTGTGGTGGTTGCTATTTCTTCTATGTCTCTTGTCATTTTTTATTATTTTCCGGTGATCGTTGTGTGTGTGTGTGTGTGTGTTTTTGTTTGAGTGGCTCTGAGAGTGTGAAACAAATTGGTCTAGTTTGTTAAAGAAATTTACAGTTAAGTACCCTTAACTTATGGTTTATTGATGTAATTTGCCCCTTTCATTTGGATGCTGTCCCTACTATATTTAAAAGGAGATGATTTGCACACTCAAAAAATTGATTGGGACACCCATTGTATAAGCAGATAAAGTATTGTGTAAACTCTGATACAACTATGTAATGCACAGAATAAAGTGTCTCAATTAATTTTTTTAGTGTGCAAATCAATTCCCATATTTAAAAGATTACTACTATCTTTGACTTTTTCTTTAATCTGTATGTAAAAATAGCTTGATTCGAACCCATAATGTTAATGGGGTATAAAAAGTTTTCATTTCTTAAAACCCGGCTAATATAATTAAAATATAAGTAAATGACGCACCAGTGTGAGACTCGCGTGTAAACAAAAGGGAGATTACGATCGTTAAACAATTGGAGTAAAGCATTTATGCAACGTATTATTTAAACAAGCATGAATGTCCGCGCGTTGCTGCGGGACGTTAATTTTTTTTTGTGCTGGTTTATTTTTTCGGTCTCATGTTTAATAGTTTGTTTTTTTTCTTATATGGGCTTATGTGTTGGGCCTTATGCTGGGCGTTAATGTTTTTTTTTCTATTTTGTATAGGTTTATTTTTCCGGTCTCTTGTTTAATAGTTTGTTTTTTTATATGGGCTTATGTGTTGGGCGTCGTGTCATGGGTATTTTTTTATCTTAATAAATAAGTACTTTTGTAATTTTATTTTCCTATTTTGTGCCGAGCAATTTTTTTATATTATTTTGTGCGGGTCTATTTTTTCAGTCTCATGTTTAATAGTTTTTTTTATATTGGTTTATGTGTTTGGCATCATGTCGCGGATATTTTTTTTGATATAAATAAATCAGTACTTTTGTAAAAAAAATTCTATATTGTGCCGAGCAATTTTTTTTTTTTAATATAATTTTATGGGAACATGGCGTTTTTTTATTGTATTCTGTGTGGGTTTATTTTTTCGGTCTCATGTTTAATAGTGCGGGTTAATTTTTGCGTTAAAATTTTATTTTTATTTTTTTCTATTTTTTATTTGTGCGGGTTTATTTTTTCGGTCTCATGTTTAATAGTTTGTTTTTTTATATATGGGCTTATGTGTTCGGCCTCATGTCGCGAGTATTTTTTTATCTGAATAAGTCAATATTTTTGTAGTTTTTTTTTCTATTTTATGCCGAGCGATTTTTTTTACATTGCCTACAAAAAAAAAATGCCAAATGGGCCGGGTACTGTAGCACTGTAGCGAGCTGCCAAAAACAGCAGCGTTTTATGCCGCCTATAGTGTATATATATATATAATAAGTAGTTATGTCAAAGATGAATGTGTCACTATTATTGATTTTTCCCATTTCTGAAGCATTTGAAGGAATGTTATCAACAAATTAATTTTTGAGGTTGACATATATCATAAATTTTAAATTTTTATTTAAAGAACACCTATTAAAAATATTTAATAAAACTAAATTTTCTCCAAGTAAACACATCTTTTAAAGTTTATTGTAGGATATTAAATTACACAAATATGCAAGTATAGAAAGAGAGTTTAAAAAGAGAAAGCGGTTAGGAACATCCTTGAAAGAGAAAGAAATAAGAACATGTAAATTATGAATGAACCAACACCTTCTCCATGGGATAGAAGGTATTTATATCCTTACAAGGGCCGATCACCCATGGATAGTCCATGGGTTGACCTGGTTAGCTTACTAGCTTATTACACATTTATGCTACGAGCTAAGAACTATAATATTGATAGTGATCGAGTCTTTTCTAGATTTCTAACAATCTCCCCCTAGGGGAGGTCACTCCAATTTACAAAAGACTTAAACTTAGCATTCTATGAATGTTCTTCGATCTTGCTCGTAGTCTTGAATCTTTGTACTTTATCTTTGTGATATATGTACTGATCCTTGATCTTGAGCTTGTTCAATCATGCTTGATAAATCGTGATCTTGAACTTTATGAGATCGTCAATCTTGCATCATTACTTGAACATCTTTGTGATTCTTTGCCTTCTTACGATATTGTGTCTCTTGAACCGACATGCTCATACTTTACTTCATCTTGAAAGCTTTCTAACAATCTCCCTTGATATGTTTTGACTTGAACACTTTATGACTTCAAGGAAGACGTTGAGTACCAGAGTAGCGGAAGACTTTAGTAACATGTACTTGAGCTTTCATCATGTCTTTATATTTGTCAATCGAGTATGAGAATATGGTTGTGAATCCGACTCAGCTGGAACGTGGAACCGCCACCTTTGTATAAATCTGCAATTAATGGTTTAGTAATAAACAGTTTATATAGACGAATATGGCTTTGTCATTCATCGAAGTTCGATGGCGAGAACCTTCAGTTTCTGTTTGACAATATAAATACTGTACCTGTGATCAGGTAGTATTCAAAAGAATCTCCTTGACAGGATTTTCAGCTCGTAGTGTTGGATCCTCTAATACAGGTGTATTAGACTCGCCGTACTAGCTTGTTCTCATTATCGGAACGTCTCAAAGCAGACAGCATGATACGAGTGAATCATGTTACCGATTGAATCGCAAATTCATAAACTGGACCAAATCGATATCCAGTTGACACAAGTTTGATCCATATAGGATCGCGCAAGTCACTTACCGCAGTGTTGTTTGATGTTGGCACTGAAAGGATTTCCATTCGTCATTGTGAAATGCTAAATAGCACCACTCTGAATGTTCTGGCAAGATCACAAGGATAATGCATATGACTCTTTAAATATCACTTGTATTCACAGTTTATGAATGACGAATGTAAGTTGGAATAATGTCCTAATGAGAGTTATAGTTTGATCTCTTTGGCTCTAGACTCGATAAGTGCGTTTTGGTTTTAGTGATCGGAGGCTGGAGCAGACTGCCACATTTTCAATATCAACTAACTCGGAGTGAGAAAGTCGATAGAAATGTGTTTAATCTCCGTGAGAAATGAAACAAACTTCTTTTGAGAGAAGCCCGAGTAGCTTGGGAGGGTTGTGCATTACATCATTGGGTCCATGATGATTATCTTCAATACCAACAATCAACTGTGTGATTCTGATAGCATATGTATTGACCTGGCTTCTGCCTAAGTGTATGGAGGGCTTCTTTCTTTACACCATGTATCCTTACAATTATTTTTAATTCTTCAACCCCTTCTATGTTAATCCAATGCGTCCTCCTTATCACCATATTGGGTTTATTCCGGTGATAACTCATGCCTTGGATAATATTTTTCCCAATCTCACTTTACTCTTTTTGTATATCATACCTAAGGACTTCCATTCTATCTATTAGAGTGTCCCTGGGTAGATCCATCTAGTTCTGGCTGGATCATGGAACAAATACCTAACCCTGACCGCCTTATATCTCCTTGATACACATAACTTGGTTGGTCATTTGGTATTGCTATTGTATCCGTAAAATCGTTTGAAAATCAATCAAGGTACTTGTGATCTAAATTAAAAGCATTTGTACCTTGATTGTTTGATTATTCAGAAATGCTCCCTCTACACATGTGCATCGATATCTGAAAATTGTTTTGCACATAAAGGGAGGAGATAGCACTTGAGTCTTTATAATCACGTTTATTAAGTTGCATATTTTAATCATATTTTCACCCCTTATCAAAAATAGTCAATCCCTTAATATTTTGGATATCAATTGATTAAAATATTTAGAAAATTATTTAGAGAGAAAATGTTATCATAATTAGCATACTTATGTGAAACATGTACTTGCTCCCCCCTAAATTTTTGAGGGTATGATATAGTGTGGAGTACACAATTTTGAAAGATTTTGAAATTACTGAATAATTCTTGAAAAAATTATACTCCCACACTATTCACTTATAGATCTATACTACATATATACTGATGCGATCATTGTAACACACCAGGTTTTACAACTCCCTAGGCAGAGTACCTAATCGTTGCAGTGTAGTATATGCAAGACTCGGGGGTTGTTATCGTTCTCTAGGGGAATAGCGTCTGAAAGGTCGAACTAAACCTAATTAGGATCTAAGGGGTTGAGAGAAGATTATTTTTGTATTTTTTATATTTTTATGAAAGCATGTAAAATTCAGGTTTTAAGAGGTGGGTTTGATTTAAACTAATTAAACTAATAATTAAGCTAAACTAATTTTGGTAGGAATTTATATGGTAGACGAACGTATTTACTTAATCATGCACTACTCCTCAGTTTCCTTCTCCTAATCCTATTGCTTTGTCACACTTGTGATGATTTGTGTAAGTATTTCCTAGGTCATGAACAGATTACACGAATCCGCCGTCTATGTAATATTCCGTTAAGGCAACGCAAATGTAAGGTAGTATGAAGACTATTACATGGCCCATAAGAGTACATTACATGCATTAAAACACTTAAGAGGGATAAACCATATTAGGGGTAAGGTAGTATGAAGATTGTTCCCGATGGTATCCTTTCTACACACTTGCGTTTTCCTATACGTCTATGTTAATGTAATATTTTATAGCCAGTTTTCTAGAGCCTAATGCGCACATCCATCACAAGAAGCAATATTAAAAAGATTTACAAACCAAGTTTCATGCAATCATAAGTAAATACTAATGGATCTAGCCTAGCATGTTAAATAAAAGAGAAGAAAAATACTCAATAACACAACACATAGACATATTGAATGATTAAGGATAAATAAACTTCACTTGATTAAAACATGAGTTTAAGGCTGATACAATAGGGTTTTAATACCATAAAAACGCCCTAAAAGCTGCTACAAATAGTTAGGATTCGTCTCCCAAAAGTTGCATACAAGCTCCACCCCAAAACCCTACGAGTTTGTATATATAGAAAATAGGCCGCGACGGCGTCGCAAGATTCCTTACGCCGTCGCTTCGCCAAATCTTCTTAGGGTTTCTTTGAGGCGGTTATGTTCTGACGCCGTCACACAACTTCTGACGCCGTCGCTTGTAAGTTCTGACGGCGTCGCTAGGAATTGTGACGCCGTCTCTAGGCACTGTACGCGCATTCTTGAAACCACTGCGTGTAAAGTTGTAATCTTGTCCCGTTTCTTCTCAAATTGAGTCCAAGTCACGTATATTTCCTCCAAGAGCTTCCCAAAAGCTAAAAACACAAAAAGGAACGATTAAGCACATATTTTGGACATATTTACATGATTTAGGGGGTTAAATGACCTCGAAAAAGTATATAAAATGACACCTCATCAAATACCCCTACACTTAGGATTTGTTTGTCCTCAAGTAAATGGGCTTTTCTACCTAGACAATAGCAATATCGGGGGCATTTAACTTACTCTTCAAAGATAGTTCATTGCACAACCTATTAGACCTCGTAATTAAAAGCACGAAAAATATACACTAGCACCTCACAATAAGTGTTTGGATTCTCTCTTTCTCTCAGGTGTATAATTAATTATAACAATAGTTAGAAACGGAAAAATAACACTCATTACCGGTTGTAGCATACAAATTACCATAGGCTTGGTAAAGGATCAAAAACTTACACCGCAATGGCGTAAGCACCTAGGAATTACTATCAAAGAGGTCTTTTAAAGGGTTTTGATGTATAGGTGTAAGGCTAATGGAAACGGATGAATGGGATATATTTGGGTGGATTTGGAGTGGTGGTGAGTTAATTAAATACAATAATGCACGTGAAGGCTTTGTTAAGCCAAGACTCGACTAAACTAGGACAAAGATATACAAACTTTACAACTAACTATCTTGATATATACATGAACCTAAGCAAGATGGCAGCCCGTACATCTTTTTTCTTCTCTTTTTATCTACATTTTGATTCTTTTTCTCTTTTTTATATAAATTTTTTTTCGTACACTTTTGCCCTGCCATCCGCTGAAACATAATAATACATGACTTAGGGTTTATAAACACACCCCTACACTTGATTTTAGAACTCATAATTACAAACTAACTAATGACCCGAATTAAGAGGATCAACATAACATGGAGCATATTACGAATATATGGGGGGTAATAAATTGACTTTCTTTCCCATCTCTTCATAAAATAAAAACTACCATGAATCTCAATCGTTCCAAAACTGTATACACTAATCACAAGACTCGACTTAGCAACCATGTACTCAAGTAAAAAATTAACAGGGTTTATAACAATAATGTACTAAAAGCGAGTACATACAAGAAAGACTAAGGCGATTTGGGTGTAACAATGGGTTAAGGGTGTAAACAATACTCTTCATTAATAATTTGGAATCCACCAGAAAATTATGAGAACCGCGAAAATGATAGGCTTAGAAGGGTGTATTAGGGGTATCTTGCACTAAAAATGAGTGCGAAGCAATGGTGTAGGATAGTTATATGATCGAGGTGACCATCATAACAAATACATGTTTAAAACAAGGTTTATCCTAGTGCCTCTTATCATTTAGCAAATCATAATTGCACAAGTGCGATCTCACTAGCGGTCTTGGGATGAATCACTAAAACAAGTTCTATAATTTAATACACTACCAGTATACTCTCATATAGTTTTGACCGATACCAATGCTCTAGAAAAGGCGACAAAATCACACATGCACGATTATGAATGCGACACATGCAATTGCTCAGTCCTTTTCTCGAGAAAGCTAAAGGTGTAACAATCTTAGGTATCAAAGATGGATACATGAATTCCTAAAGATCTAGGGGTGAACCTCACATTTTGGGGTGGAATTTTTAAAGTGGTAAGGTTTTTATGCTAGTCATATATTTTCTATCTATGAGACGCTAATAATACTTAGTTTTCATTGGTATGTGCCACAAAAAATTTTAAATTTGGGTCAAAATTATCTTCTACGCTATGTTTTGGTATATTACGCATTATTTTAAGGACAAAGAAAATGCAATTGAAGGAATAGTTTCTAAGGCTTATTTCCCCTCTACATTTATTTTGAACATTGTCCTAAATATTCTTGAAAGTACCAGAATAAAAGAATAAAGGGAAATAAAAAGGGAAAAGAAACTAGTACTCCCCAGGTTTTGCTCAATAATGGAGAAGAAATAAATGATAAGCCGGTTAAATCGTCATCCAAGAATTGTCCATATGAAACTTCTAAGAACTCCAAAGCTTCTTCTTATCAAATATAACCTGCAAATCAAAGACAAGAAACAACTATACGTAGAGTAAAATCGGCAGGATAATAATATACAATGATGTGATTAGGGTTTTGACACTACGAAAGCAATAAAGATAGGATGAATGTGCTAAATGAAATCGTGGGTTTATGCAAGTTTTAGGAAAATTACAAATTCTGGAAATTATACAAAATTATGTTTTCAAAAATAATAGAAAATTTGAATTTTCACAAGTCTGGAGACGTGACGCCGTCAGGAAAAATCCTGACGCCGTCTCCAAACACTATGAAAATTTCACATTCGTTTTCTTGAACCACGAAAATTATTAACACAAACATATGACTCTAATAAACATGACACAATACGTGGATTAATCTAAACAATTTATTTAATATGTTTGAAATGGTTCTTATAAACCCGATATTTTCGCCTACACTTATTTGATGCAAAATACCTTTGATTGTAATTAAGACGAAGTTAAAACAAAACAAAGCATGATCACATAATTCAAACATATAAAACCAAATAATAAAGAATTAAAACATACATGACACTCCTAAGATGCGGGAAAATAAAAGATTGGGTTGCCTCACAAAAAGCGTTTTTCTTTATTTAACGAGTCTTGTAGCTAGACTCGGAGTCACACGTCCTTACGTGACTCCTCCTTCGCCTTTCCCACTTTTCATCTTGATTAGGCATTGAATAGCTTTAGTTACGCTCTCGTCTCGCCTATACGCGGGTCCTAAATTCAAGCTATCCGAGTAATAGGTTTTCTCATGATCATTAGCATTACCTTCTATGACAAAGGGTGGTATGCAATCAGTTTTCATTTCCTCAAAATCTATGTGTTTAAACCTTTCCATTTTATGAGGTATCTTGAATATAACTGTAACCCTCGCCCTTTTTATGCTTTGAATATTCTAATTTAGTCATTCGACTATTTGACGTTTGTCAGTCTATTTAGAATATTGTACCGTGTTGACGGTGGTGATTTTATATAGAAATAGTGGTTTATTATGAATAATAATCTTTTTTAGAGGTTATTATTGTGTTATTGATATTCCGGGTGGTGGACCCGTGAATTTTGAGAAATGCCAAAAAACGAGTCCCGACACGTCCGTTAATGTCCAAATGAGTTTTTGTGAGGTCTAATACGGAAATATGTCAAGTAAATACTCTAAGTTATTGGAAAAATACTTTTAAGGTGAATAAAAATGCTAATTAACTTTGGGGAATATTTTACGGTTGAGTTTTACGAGCTTTTAAGTGAACCCGACACAAAACGAAGACTCCCGAGACCCTTTGGACACCCTAACCGGTTCGAGACAAGGACGGGGGCAAGGGTGGCTTATTTTTAGCACCTTGGTCTCTTGTTGGTACTAGTATTTAGCATATATGAGTTTGTTTGATACCAAAACACACACTTCTCATGTGTTTTACAAAAATCAAAACACACTTCTCTCTTTTTCTTTCTTGGTTCGGCCAAAGTCACCAACACACACAAAACTTTGATAAAAAAAACATGAGAATTTGGGTACTTCTGGGTTGATTCTAGTGCACGGGTTAGCATTTAAACAACGTTTGGGTTGTCCGGTTAGCGTCGAAATTTATTTGAAGACCTTTTATCTGTAGTCTTCTCAATAATTTAATTTTCTTACTTATCATTGAGGTTTTAGTGATGATTGGTATGTTAGTTGTACGGCCCGATCGTTTAAAATCGAAAGCAAAAAGTTTAAAAATGGTTGCTTAGGGTGCATTTGGAGTTCGAATAAAATGAAACAAGGATAAGGTTTTGTTAGTTTTGATATTGAGGTCGTGATGGTTGAAAAACATATATTTGCTATGTAGCTTATTTTGTATATGGCTTATTTTGGCTTATTTATGTGCTCGAATGGGCTTCTTTTGGCATATAAGCTCACAAAAATTTTGAGGGTTTCAAGGAAAGTGTTTTTGGTTATTACTCTAGTATGTCGTATTTTTGTGGATTATTATTATAACTTATGGTGATAACCAAATATGATACGTAGCTTATTAGCTTATTTTTAAGTTTAATAAATATATTTTAGAGCTTATGGACTCACGGCCCAATAAGCCCATTTAAGCCGTGGCTTATGAGGGGGCTTATTGTGGTCCGGATTACTTACTTACATATTTATTTGAGCTTATATATGCTATTGGGCCTTGGTTTTGGGCTTAGAACGTATTTTGGATATGTAAAAACTATAATGGATCCTTATTGGGCCATAAAGCCCAATAAGCTTTATCTAGTCATTGTAAGTGTTTTGGTGGACTTTTGGGAAGTGAAATATACTTGTGAAGTTATATTGAAAGTCGTTTTGAGAAAGTATTTTGGTAAACGTCGTGAAAGGTGATTTTTGAAATTTGGTCGGAAAATGTCAAAATGTTGGAAATTATTTGAAAATAAGGTTTAGAAACCTTGGGAAACGTCATGTAAACGTACGGGTCATGCCGAAATTTCGTAAAAAGTTTATACTTAGAATTTTTACATAAAACGTGATTTTATTTTTAATAATAAAATATTATTATTTTATTATTTTAATAAGTCGATTAAAAGACGAAAAATATAAATTTTCTCGAAAATTTTCTAAATTGTTTAACGAACATAAACGTTCCATTTCATATAGTATAAATTATATATTTATGGTAACTAAGTGTACCGAATGGACTTATCGAAATATATTTATAATTATTTATTATAAATATTTACTTATATTACTTATCTATTTAGTTAAATAGTATAAGTATATTGTACTAAGATATGGGTTCGATATAGTATTTTTGGAGTTAAGTTGTCAACCATCACTCCACTAAAATTTTTAAGATAACCGTGCAACAAGCATATGACCCTTATGCATCAAATCAGAAAACTGTTTTGGAAATGAATGATTATAATGAGACATTAACTGGACTAGGTCGTGTGCGGACGTCGTTGCATTTGCTTGTGTGATTGAGATTTGGTTGCTAAAGACTTGCTTGAGGTGAGTTCTCGTACCCCCATTTTCTACTGTTTTTTCGTGGGGGAAAATAATACTCAAATGTGTTTTGAACTGTTTTTTGAATTGTGCGAAATGTGAATCTGGGGGGCTTTTTTGAATGTGCGAAATGTGGTTTGTCTCTTTTTGGACAGTTATGTGCGTTATGTGATTGTTATGTGAATATAGGTGATGTGATTTTACTTGGCCATGATATTGTTTTGGACCTGTAAGGGTTACTGATTTTAATGAATACCCGAATCACAGAAATCAAGTTTCGGGATTTGTTGTTAGTCACTGGTGCGATGTTGGTTGCAAGTATCCCTATCTCATTTGGCACCTTTCTTGAATTGGATGGAGCTGTCGGAGGCAACTCTAAGAAACTTCAGGTCAAAAAGTTTCATTCGACCAGAGATTCATCGCCATTGCGGAAGTCACGGTATTTGTTTGTTAAGAAAAAGGACGGATACTTTAGGATGTGTATTGATTATAGAGAGTTGAATAAGTTGACCATTAAGAGCCGTTATCTACTCCTTAGGATAGACGACTTAATTTTTTGGGTGGGGGGAACAAACTTCAAGGATCACAGTACTTCTCTAAGATGACCTTAGGTCGCGGGAGTACCATTCATGCTGAGGTACGTTGCAATAGTGATGACATTCAAAAGATTTCGTTAAGGACTTCCGTTCCGTGGTCATTTCAGTTCCATTAAATTCACCTTTGGTTTGACTAACGCACAACAGTATTAACGGAGCTATGTTGAACGAGTGGTGTAGGCGCCGAATCTAGACAAGTTCAGTGATAGTGTTAATGATGATATTTTGGTTTTATTCTAAGACTATCAGGGAAGAGCATAAAAATGCACCTAGGATTAGTTGTAGAATGTGCTCATGAAAGAGAGAATATATATTGCTAAGTGTTTTCTAGTTGTGTTTGTGATTTGCTGGGTTGCGATAAGTACAATTTCTTGGGACATGTTGTTAATGGAGTGTATGGTAATTCATGTAGATCGTATGTAAAGATTGGAAGTGTTATAGAAATTGGGTAAGCCCTTAGATCTTGTGTCCTAAGGTTCGTTAATTTCTTAGGAATTGGCAGGGTATTACGATTAGGTTCATTGAGGATCTTTTCTAAGATTGCTTAAGCCACTTACTTCTTGACTTGAAAAAGTATGACTTACGGGTTGGTGGTGAGGAGAGCAGGGAGAATGCATTTCTCAAAACTTTTGATTGTAGGATTAGTTGTGAATGCACATATTTTCTAGCTCTCGTCGCGATGGATTGCGAAGGACTTTTGTAGTGTATTGGTGATTTTATGCGTCAGATTTCCGGTTGGGTTGTGTAATTTAATGCAGAGAGGAGCGTGTTTGCCTATGTGTCTTGGCAGTTGTAATTTCTATGAGAAGAGTGTTTGTTTTTTACCCACTTATGATTTTGCGTTGGGTAGCTGTTGTGGTGTGCACTTTAAGATTTATAGACATATTTTTATATGGGGACAAGAGTGTCATATATACGGTTCATAAGAGTCTCTAACATATCTGTATATCTTTAGTCAAAGTGTTGAATATGCGACAACGTCGCTGGATAGAGTTGTTTAGTGATTATGATTGTGAAATCCGTTACCACCCTTGTAAGGCGAATGTAGTGGCTGATGCACTAAGCAGGAAAGAGATAGTGAAACCTAAGAGAGTTAGAGTTGTGAATATGACCCTTCAGTAGAGTATCAGGATAGGATACTGGTGGCTCAGAAGGAGGCGTTTGATGAGTCTGCGGGACTACAGAAATGTATTAATGAGATGATTGAACTTAGGAATGATGGAGCATTATATTACCTGAATCGAATATGGGTCTCTTTGAAGGGTGACATGAGAACCCTGATAATAGACGAAGCCTATAAGTCGAAGTATTATGTACACCCAAGAGCAGATAAGATGTACTATGACCTTAGAGATAGGTATTGGTGGCCGGGAATGAAGAAGGATATAGTTGTTAGTAAGTGTTTGACTTGTTTAAAGTTTAAGGCTGAACATCAGAGGCCATCTGGCTTGCTGCAAAAACCTGAGATTCCCGAATGGAAATAGGAAGGGATAGTAATGGACTTTGTGACTAAGTTGCCTAGGACTAGTAGTGGGCATGATACAATATGGGTTATTATGGACCGATTGACTAAGTCTACTCATTTTCTACCTATGTGTGAGGATTATAAGATGGATAGGTTAGCTAGGCCTTATCTGAATGAGATTGTTGCTAGGCATGGTGTGCCGACCTCGATCATATCTGATCGTGATAGTCGGTTCACGTCGAGGTTTTGGTAGTCAATGCAAGAGGCATTAGGAACCCGTTTAGACATGAGTACGGCTTACCACCCTCAGACCGACGGTCAGAGTGAGCGTACTATTTAGACTTTGTAAGACATGCTTAGAGCGTGCGTCCTAGACTTCGAGAGAAGTTGGGATGTTCATATTTTATTAGTGGAGTTTTCGTATAACAATAGTTATCACTCCAGTGTGAGATGTGCGACATTTGAGGCTTTGTATGGTAGGAAGTGTCGTTCTCCGATTATGTGGGCTGAGGTTGGAGAGGGTCAGTTGATAGGACCTGAGTTAGTGCAAGAAACCACTGAGAAGATCTCGCAGATTAAGGATAGACTTAAGGCTACGCGTGATCGTAATAAAAGTTATGCTGATAAGAGGAGGAAGCCTATAGAGTTTAGTGTAGGTGACTATGTCTTGCTCAAAGTGTCGCCTTGGAAAGGTGTGATGCGCTTTGGGAAGAAAGGGAAACTAGCACCTTGATTTGTTGGACCTTTTGAGATTATTAAGAAAGTAGGCCATGTGGCCTACAGGTTAGATTTACCTGAGGAGTTAGATGGTGTTCATGACACGTTCCACGTGTCGAACCTTAAGAAGTGTTTGGCTGACCCAACACTGCAAGTGCCCTTGGACGAGATCCAAGTAGATGCTAAGTTGAACTTTGTGGAAGATCCTGTAGAAATTTTGGAAATAGAGTTTAAGAAATTGAATCAGAGTAGAATTGCCATCGTCAAGGTTCAGCGGAATTCGAAATGTGGACCTGAATTCACGTGGGAACGTGAGGATCAGATGAAGCTTAAGTATCTGCATCTGTTTAGTGCTGATGAGTAGTCGAATTTTGGGGGCAAAATTCTTTTAAGGGGGTAGAATGTAACCCTCGCCCTTTTTGTGCTTTGAATATTCTAATTTAGTCCTTCGACTATTTGACATTTGTCAGTCTATTTAGAATATTGTACCGTGTTGACGGTGGTGATTTTATGAGAATTCTGGAAATAGTGGTTTATTATGAATAATAATCCTTTTTAGAGGTTATTATTGTGTTATTGATATTTCGGGTGGTGGACCCGTGAATTTTGAGAAATACCAAAAAACGAGTCTCGACACGTCCGTTAATGTCCAAATGAGTTTTTGGGAGGTCTAATACGAAAATATGTCAAGTAAATACTCTAAGTTATTGGAAAAGTATTTTTAAGGTGAATAAAAATGCTAATTAACTTTGGGGAATATTTTACGGTTGAGTTTTATGAGCTTTTATGTGAACCCGACACAAAATGAAGACTCCCGAGACCCTTTGGATACCCTAACCGGTTCGAGACAAGGAGGGGACAAGGGTGGCTTATTTTTAGCACCTTGGTCTCTTATTGGTACTAGTATTTGGCATATATGAGTTTGTTTGATACCAAAACACACACTTCTCATGTGTTTTAAAAAAATCAAAACACACTTCTCTCTTTTTCTTTCTTGGTTCGGCCGAAGTCACCAACACACATAAATCATACATTTTTGAATTTCTTGGGTTAAGAACTTGAAGTCATAGAAGCCTTGGGTTGATTCTAGTGTTCGGGTATTCATTAAAACAACGTTTGGGTTGTCCGGTTCGCGTCGAAATTTATTTTGAAGACCATTTTTGTAAGACTTTTAAATTTAAATTTTACTTGTCTTTTTGGGTTGTTAGTGATGCATAGATGTTAGTTGTACGGCCCGATCATTTAAAATCGAAAGCGAAAAGTTTAAAAATGGTTGCTTAGGGTGCGTTTTGGGTTCGTGAGGTTTTGTTAGTTTTGATATTGTGGTCGTGATGGTTGAAAAACATATATTTTCTATGTAGCTTATTTTGTATATGGCTTATTTTGGCTTATTTATGTGCTCGAATGGGCTTATTTTGGCATATAAGCTCACGAAAATTTTAAGGGTTTCAAGAAAAGTGTTTTTGGTTATTGCTCTACTATGTCGTATTTTTGTGGATTATTATTATAGATTATAGTGATAACCAAATACGATACGTAGCTTATTAGCTTATTTTTAAGCTTAATAAATATATTTCGGAGCTTATGGACTCACGGCCCAATAAGCCCATTTAAGCCGTGGCTTATTGTGGTCCAGATTACTTACTTACATATTTATTTGAGCTTATATATGCTATTGGGCCTTGGTTTTGGGCTTAGAACGTATTTTGGATATGTAAAAACTATAATGGATCCTTATTGGGCCATAAAGCCCAATAAGCTTTATCTGGTCATTTTAAGTGTTTTGGCGGACTTTTAGGAAGTGAAATATACTTGTGAAGTTTTATTGAAAGTCGTTTTGAGAAAGTATTTTGGTAAACGTCGTGAAAGGTGATTTTTGAAATTTGGTCGGAAAATGTCGAAATGTTAGAAATTGTTTGAAAATAAGGTTTAGAAACCTTGAGAAACGTCATGTAAATGTACGGGTCATGCCGAAATTTCGTAAAAAGTTTATACTTAGAATTTTTACATAAAACGTGATTTTATTTTTAATAATAAAATATTATTATTTTATTATTTTAATAAGTCGATTAAAAGACGAAAAATATATATTTTCTCGAAACTTTTCTGAATTGTTTAACAAACATAAACGTTCCATTTCGTATAGTATAAATTATATATTTATGGTAACTAAGTGTACCGAATAGACTTATCGAAATATATTTATAATTATTTATTATAAATATTTACTTATATTACTTATCTATTTAGCTAAATAGTATAAGTATATTGCACTAAGATATGGGTTCAATATAGTATTTTTGGAGTTAAGTTGTCAACCATCACACAACTAAAATGTTTAAGATAACCGTGCAACAAGCATATGACCCCTATGCATCAAATCAGAAAACTGTTTTGGAAATGAATGATTAAAACGGGACATTAACTGGACTAGGTCGTGTGCGGACGTCGTTGCATTTGTTTGTGTGATTGAGATTTGGTTGCTAAAGACTTGCTTGAGGTGAGTTCTCGTAGCCTCATTTTTTACTGTTTTTCCGTTGAGAGAAAATGATACTCAAATGTGTTTTGAACTGTTTTCTGAACTGTGCGAAATGTGGTTTTGTTTTTAGGACAATTATGTGCTTATAATTGCTATGTGAATATATGTGATGTGATTTTACTTGCATGTACTGTGTTTGGCTTGCAAGGGTTGTGATCCTGCCCTAATATAGTGCTTCAACTGGTAGGCCCTTTAGGTGCGTAAGTGACATATCGGAGTTGCGGCTCCAAGAGCATTGGTATATGTGGGTTTTGGTGACTAGCGGGGATGCTAGGTCATCGCACATGATTAGCGGGGATGCTAAATCATGTGTTTGTTTATATATATTCACTGTTATATTGCAATATTGTCCACTGTTTAAATGATTGGCACAACAACTGGGTTTTGAGTCAAACCTACGAGCCCACAAACATTATTGTTGACGTTTTCGAGTATCATTTTCAGGTGAAGTAAATGATCGTTAAGGTTGTGGTGCATGTAGTGGACTTTTAGAGAATCCCGTAGGAATCTTGTTTGAGAAGTCTTGCTTTTGATGTTTGTTATGGATTGGTTTTCTTAAGGATTGTTGGACTAGGATTGATATGGACCCCAGCGTGGGCTTATGGTCATAATAATTGGTGATTATGTGCTGTGCTCTTGATTTGGGACATCACTCAAGGTTGTTTGAGGTTGAAGGTCATCGTGACACTTTCATTAATGCATTTTAGTCTTCTTTATTATGTATCTTGTGTTATGATTGATCATTACGTCACATTCCTGTGTGTCTGCCGCTAACGGGGTGTGACAATAATCTTTTCGTTACCTTTTTTGAACATAACCGTTCCTTTTTTCTTGTTGTAAACTAACCCAGTTTCTTTCATAAACGGTTTTCCTAACACCATTCCTCCAAGGTAATGATCTATAAAACTATTGGTATCTTCTACTATGACAAAATCACATTCGTAAGTGAAGTTACCTACAAAGACTTTTAATCCCTTAACTCTTCCTATGAAATTGCTAATTTGCTTAGGGTTTGATGGTTTTTTTCTTGATTTTAAACCTTCACTCATGATTCAGTTGTAATTAATCCTAGACATTACATTGATTGGTAAATCTAAATCAATGTAAGCTTGTTCCCTAAGGAATTGACCAACCATATATGAGATTTTTATGTTATTCAGTTTTCCCATTTTTACCTTAGCACTAACCAAAGGAGGTCGAGGATTTTTCAAAATCCACTCGTGATAACCTAACGCATCTATGGTGGGGAAGGTGTCGAAGTATTCCAGGTCGTCCTCCTCTTCCTCTTTAGTTTATTCTTCTGATTCTTTAGTTTCCTCCTTAACTTCTTCTTCCTCCTTCGTCTCTCCACACGTTCCGTCATTAGGATTATTCTGTTTTATGTCTCGTGACTCGTCCTCTTCAATTACTGGTTCAGAACTGTCTAATCCTTCTTTTGTCTCTTTCTCACCCTCAATAATTATGTTGCGACCATTGTCCTTAGCTACATCAGATTCAATGGTACCTGCCTCTCTGGATTCGTCGTCTTTTCTTATAACGGTAATAATGTTGACGAAATAGACGCGCTTAGGGAGGAGGAGCTCCTATTTTGTTCTCATAGTGATGATTGAGATTGTTATTTTGGGGAGATTAATTTTGATAGACTTTTGATTCCCTTGCGTAGAGGCGCGTCACTTTCGGGTGGTAAATGGATACAACATTCACACGAGCCATAGAGTCCCCTGCATTATCATGAGAGGGTGCGTTATTACATTTTTAGAAACGACCTTCCATAAAGTATTGATTTTGTTAATCACATTATCTTGTTGCTGCTTGAGTTGCGTCCCAAGGCTAGACAATCTTTTCTCTTGATGAGAATCAAAATCACTTAGTACCCTCTCAAGTTTTGTTTGGGTAACTGGAGGAGTAAGTGGAAAATGAGCCATTTTGCGGGCTTGTGAAGGTTTGAGTTCATGCCCAATTAAAGTTTGGTTTATCATTCAAAGCATTAGTGGCTTCGTTGAAGTTTCTTGGTCCTTGGTTTGTAGTGAACTGCTTACCTCCCACTTCGTTATTACACGAGGATGCGTATTCAACAAAAGCTTGCTCGGGATTTTTCATGCAATATTGAGTGTTGTGGGGACCACTGTAAATCTCGCATGAAGAAGCAATTTTGTTCACTTGAACGGATGATTTAGGAGCAAGGTGAGCTTCCATCAAGTGTTGGACTTGATTTTCGAGCTCAATGAGGTGATGGTCAGATGTACTCGGGACATCTTGAGGCAAATAGATTGCCTTGACCAATTTAGCGAAGTCTCTTGGGCCATTCCATCTTTCGTTTTCATAAAGGGCGAGGTCCTCTAATAATGCCCAGGATTCTTCGATGTTTTTGTCACGTAGCTTACCACCATCCGATTGATTGATGGTTCGCCTTGTGACAGGATTGACATGGTCATAAAAGATTTGGACTTGGAGCCAAAGATCGATGCCATGACGAGGGACTTTTGGAGTAAGTCCTTGAAACGAGTCCATGCTTCAGAAACAGATTTACCCTGATGTTGTTGGAACATCAAGATGTCATTCCAGAGTTTAGCAGTCCTTCCCGGTGGAAAGAATTGAGCAAGGAAACGAGTAATAAGATCCTCCCAAGTAGAGATGGATCCTGTTGGAAGACGTTCAAGCCAATTGCTAGCTTGATCCGAAGGGAAATTTGAAATAAACGCAGGCGCGTTCTTTCCCTATTTGCAAGATCAAGGTCAAGTGATTCCACAAGTTTTAGGAAATCCTTAAGATGTTGGCTTGGATCCTCGAACCGAAGTCCATGGAAATAGCATCCGTTTTGCACCAACCAGATGGTGTCGGATCGCAGAGGCACCACATTGTTCCCATAGGGGAGTTCAATGGTGTTTCGATAGCCCTCGTGGCTAGGTCTGGAGTAATCTTCAAGAGTACGGATAGGATTGTCGTTTTCCATGGAGGTCAACCAAAAAGATTTACGAAACAAATAACACAAAGAAAAGATAGACTAAAGAAAGCTAATTGACATAAATTAAAATCTCACTTGATAGGAATCAAATGAGTAGATCTAAGATCGATAAAGTCTGATCCTATATTATCCCCCACGCAGCGGCACCAAAAACTTGATGCGGTCGTTGTAACACACCAGGTTTTACAACTCCCTAGGCAGAGTACCTAATCGTTGCAGTGTAGTATATGCAAGACTCGGGGGTTGTTATCGTTCTATAGGGGAATAACGTCTGAAGGGTCGAACTAAACCTAACTAAGATCTAAGGGGTTGAGAGAAAATTATTTTTGTATTTTTATATTGATGACATCAAATAACGTCTATTTTATAACATCATTTATCCCATGTTATTAACCCATTTTGTATAATTATTGCAAAGAATTATTACTTAATCGTTTGTATTTGAGAATTAAAGTAATTATGGAGTACTTGGTGAAGATTAGCTAAAAGGCGCGCATTTTGGAGCATAAACGAAGAGTTCGAGAAAGTCTACTGATCTAACAGCAAATACGCCATATTATTCTAGACCTATACGACGTATCCAAAACTTTGACGAATCAAAAGACCATTGCCTGACTTTGAACAATACGACGTATCTATATTAATGATACACCGTATATAATACTTTGGCCAACAAAGAAGAATCAACTGGTTTTACCTCAATACGCCGTATCCATCAAGAAGATACGTCGTATCCGTGCCTACACTTCACCAGATACCACAAAGAATTCAAGCTCAATACGCCGTATCCAGGATACCCAAATACGCCGTATACAAGGATATTATACATGAAGATTCTGGAAGATATCAAATGTGGTACTTACTCTAAGAAAGCCTAATACGCGGTATCCCACATCGCCTGATACGGCGTATCGAACTGACTACCAGACTCCATAGTGAATATCCGTTACCTGCACAATCATAAATCACAAAACACACAAATACAATGTATTTTTGGTATATTTTGGTCGGTTTAGGCACGTTTTTATAGGCAAAAGGTATGTGTAATTAAGCACATATCAAAATCCCCCATACTAAACTATTGTCGTGTCCTCACGCAATGCCATAAGTAACACTTAGGAAAACTTAGAATCTCAATACCCCTCGACTAATTACCTCGAAAAGTAGCTAAGTGTTCATCAAGGGGAATTAAAGAATCAAATAGCTTTGAAAAGCCCCGTTTTGACCATTTTTTGAATATTTGCACTTATTACCACACATATTTTTTTTTCTCATTATTAGCAACTAACTTAACATGTTTGACTTTCATTATTTTTTTAACTTTTAGGGTCATAGAATAAGAAGCACTTTAATCCTAAAATGCTCAAAAAGATAAATTCATCGTCCTTGACTTTTCACTTGTCCAAACCAAGCTTAAAAATGAAATCACTGTTAAATATAAGTTAAGATGCCAACACTACTCATATTTATAACTTGTGAACTTTTCACTCCCGACAATTATTATATATTAGGTGAATGTGCCATTTCGAATTTCAACGAAGGATCAATGTCTTGCAAAATTTTTATGTTTCACATTCCACCCAAGAATAATGAGTTTGAAGGCGAGATCATCTCATGTAGCGATTTTCGTCTCGGCATATCCTAACCTTGCAGCTAAGTGACCAGGCTTTTAACACCTCACAGAGACTAGTATCGAGACTCACGGACCTTCGGTTTCAAAAACTCTTGGGTTTTCCGTTTATACATAATTTATTTAGAAAAACCACAACTCAAAATGAAATAGTCTTAGTTCGAAAGCATATTTAAATTTAAGAAAAAGAATTTTTCCCTATATTTATTAAATCACATTTATTGCACTTAACATTAACATAACCATGATACAATTGAAATCCTCGACCTTTTTTGAAGGCTGCAACATCGGTTGTGAGTCGGCAAGATGCAGCAAACTTTTATCAGTCTCGGATTATTATTCTTACTATGGGCCTTCTTTTGAAGATTGTCACATTGGTTGTGAGCCGGCAAGAGGCAGTTAACTTTTATTAGCCCACAGTTTATATTATTACCTTATTCATCATCATATTTTTTTATAATTAAAACATTATACCACGATATATAGAGAAAGTTTCTTTTTAGAAAATTTAAGTATAAATTAGAACTAAGACAAAAATGTTATTGACTACATTTCAAAAATTGTTGATTTAAGTCTAATTTTCAAAAATAGCACATATTATTAGTTCGATTAGGAGCTTATGGGAGAAAAAGCCACAAATTACACTTATGAGCTTGTAAGATTTTCAAATAATCCTTGTTTAACATCTAACTCATACTTAACTCTATCATTTTTTGTTCTTCGCAAATTTAAAATCTTTAATAAAAAGGTCCGCGAATGCTTAGTCTAAAAGTTAAGGAACAAGCTAAAGCTCAATACGCTCGATCGAGTCAAAATTTATTCTTATTCTACCCAACAGGAAAGTCAAAATTGTGACAAAACACTTATTTTACTTTTGATTTTTTTTATTTTTTTTTGGTATTTTGATGGTAAAAACGGGATTACGTAAATTTACGTAAAAAACAACGCTACCGGCACCAATACAAATCGATAGATCCCCCCATACTATAACTAACAATGTCCTCACATGTTTATAAGAAGGGTCCTCCTACTAAATCAAAGCTGTTATTAAGTAATCTCAAAAAAAAATAAAATAAACGTTAGTCGATAAGATTTGGATATTGGATTCCCAATATGAAGCTGAGGATGTTGAAGCTCGAGTGAACGAAGGACAAAACCACGAGCACGAGAGGCTTCAAAATCCGGGCAATCCTGGACATACATCAAAAACCATAAAACGCGAGAAAGGAAGAGGCGAGCCTCTCTCACAACACACTTATTCATTACTACTACTATAATTATATTAGGATAAGCATGGGTTGCCACCCATGAAGCGCTTGTTTAAGGTCTCGAAAGCTGACCTGTCCCCCGTTAAAATTAGTTTTCATAATTAGGGGATTAAAAATGGAGACATTGAACATCCAAAACACGGATGTCCTCTTTCCCATAAGAGCACGGAGAGAAATCTCCATCGGATTTCAAAATAATTTAATGACTATTTGAAAGCTTTAGAGTCCCGATGAGATAATTCCGGTAGCAGCGAATGAACTCCTTTAGAAATGAGAATCTCGGGGTTGAAAACTTTCTCCTCATTTTCGGATGAAAACGAGTGTAAAGTTCCGGACCCGAGAATTTCTATGTGAAAAGGAAGTTCATGATCAGAAAGAGGAGGATTATAATCCTTAAGAATTAAAGAATCATTAGATGAGGATTTCTTCTTTACATTCTTATCTAGTGTTACTCGATTGGTGACTTCATAAAGGCTCTCATGAACGAGTATACCCGGATTGAATACCTTGTCCTCGTTATCGATTGAAGTCAAAGTATCAACCTCGGAAAAATCCTCATAGAGAAACATAAAGTCTTTATTTTCCTGCATCTTGATTCTACACATCATTGTTAAGGTTTGTATGAATGATCATGGAACCTACAATAAAACAAATATTTTTGCAAAAAGGTAGGTCATAGGACTCGAATCTGTGACCTCCCTCACACAACACACACGTCTTACTAATGCGTCCTTGGGTCTTTTTCATTATGCTAGTACTTCATTTATATCTTGTATGCAAGTTCAGTTTTAGCTTATGCAGCTTATTTGAATTTTCCTAGCTTATTGGTAAAAGCTTTTTGATTCGTTTTTCTTTGAAAACATCAGAATTAGTGTCTAGTATTTTTATAAATTTTCATAAATTTTTAGGATTAAGTTTAGTATTTTTAGTTTAATTTTTAGGGGTTAATACACAAAAAAGTTACTAAAGTTTGGCCAAATGTTCACCTAAGTTACTATTGTTTTTTTTGTTACAAATAGGTTACTCAAGTTTTGGTTACCGGTTACATAGGTTACCCGTATGTTTTGACCCTTTGTTACCAGTTATGTGCCGGCGTGGAATTTTTTTTAATACTTCTTATTTATTTCTTCCTTCAAAATTATCATTTCTTTAAATAATTTCAGGGGCTGATTGATGCTCGCCCTTCTGAACAAAATCTGTGATTATCACAGTCTAAGAGACCACATTACGAACAGACATACGTGAAAACTTCTTCAATGCTTCATCTACTTCACCACATTTAGCATAAAAGTCAATTATAGTAGTCCCTACAACTAAATCTTCTTGCTCACCATATTCGACCACTAATCCATGAACTCATTTCCTAAGCTCGAGTTTTTCACGTTTAGCACAAGCACCAAAAACACTAGGGAACGTAAACCTATTCGGCAAAGGATTCTCACTACACATTTGTCGAAAAATATTCAAACCCACATCATCCTCATTATGTTTAACAGCATTCCAACACACCACATTCCCACAATTAACAAAACTCAATCCTACACAAGCAGAAAGAAACTCTCCCCATAACGAAACTCATTCGATTAAAACCCGTAATTTTTGTTTACCGAATAATCAACAAACTTAGGGTAACTCCCTTAAGTAAAATAAATTTTACAAAAGAGGTGCGCCTTTTTCGTAAGTGACACAAGACGGTAAATTTTTTTAATCTTTGGTTCGGGAACTTATTGATGGATAATACTTCAGTTGAAAGTATTATATGTTGGTGTTCTTTTACCAACTTGGTAATTTTTTTTATATTCACGAATTCACAAGAAAAATCAAAAAATCCGGAAGAGCAAATATTTTTGTATTTTTCTTATTTATTAATCTTCTACTTATACTAAAAGAAAAGAAAAATATTTTTTTACTTTTTATATTTTTAATATTTTTTGTATTTTTTTTATTTTCTCAAAAGCGTAACTTTCGAAGACGAAAGGTTCTCCAAATCACGATCGACAAATGCAAACGAAGGAATCTTAATCACAAATCCCCGGCAACGGCGCCAAAAACTTGATGTATAGTTTTAATACGCGTAATAATATAAAGTATAGAAAATTCCTAAACTACCCTTGAGGACAAAGGTAGTAGGAAAAATCTTACAAAAAATACTATACGTTTAACCGGTAAGAGATTAACGGGTCGTTTTCTCAAAGATTTATGAAATTGAGACCTCGTTTGTTATTTGGACAATGACTTGAATTGGTTCGAAGATCATATGTTTTTCTAAAATCCTAGTAGTGAGTAAATAAAGGCACAATTAAATCTAACTACGAAAAACGTAAATGGAATTAAGAAAACGCGACAAATAAGCAATTGAACTAAATTTAACCCTAAATACCTTTCTAAAATTTTTATAATCCTGATTGACTAAAAAGTGAAAAGCTAAGGAAATTCTAAAATGAGAGTGGTAAAAGCTTAAAAACGAAGAAAACGAGATCGATGATCGAATCCCGTTCTATAAAATTAAACTTTCAAAATATTAACCCTACGGAAGTAAATTTCAACCTAAGCCTAGAATATACTAAAAGAAAATTTTATAAAAATGAAAATTATTTTTTTGATTATTTTTCTACTTTTTATGCTTTTTTAAAGTTTTTAACAAAAATAAATGATTAAAAATACAAAACTTGGAATTAAAATTTTAAGAAAAATTCTAAAAATAGCTGAGGAAGTAAAGTTTGCAGGAAAAAATAAAAATCCAAAAGTTGCTAAAAGAATAAGCTAGGAAAATTAGAATAAGCACTCGAAGTGCTTATTCAACTAAGAGCTCAAAATGATAATAAAAGATTAATCTGTGCACCTTAGGACGTAAAAATCTCAAGGGCACGATGGTAAGGGGTGTGTGTGTTAAGGCTTATAAAGGGTTGAGGCTAGGTTGAGGTCAGGGGTTCGAGTCTTGCTCACCCCCGACTTCCTTGGTTTCCCCTTTTTTTTATTTTGCAAAAACCTAAAAAAGCAAAGTTGTAAAACAGCTTATAATAAGCTATTTTTATGAAAACAACTTTTTTCTAAATCACTAATAAGCTAGTTACAGCTTAAAAATCAGACATAATACTTAACCATTCTTTTTTACTTTTAACAAAACTAAATAAGCTAAAACACTAAGATAAGCTAAAACAAGGACTGAATAAGCTATTACTAGACTAAAACTGACCTAATAAGCTAATCTAGGCTAGAAATAAGCAAAAAGAACAGATAATAAGCTAGAATCCTCTTTTAAGCTCTTAACTAAGCCAAACAGACAGGAAGATCAATTTTGAGCTTATATTTAAGCATATAAACAGAACCTTATGACAAAAAGCTCTACACCTACTTAAAGCTTGGCTAGAATACTACTTAAAACAGTAAACAAAATACATTTTGAAATTCAGATAAGCACTTAAAAAGCTAAATGAAAATGCTGGTTGAACTATTTAATTATGTTTTTGGTTTTTTATATGAAGAGACTAAATAAGCAAAACTTGTCCCTAATAAGCTATGGATAACTAAATTTTAATCTAATAAGCTAAAAAGGACAAATATCAAGCAAAAAGTTAATGCAATAAGCTAAAAATCACAAATAAGCAGTTTGGTATATCCTGCTAACCAAACAGGCCTTAAGGGCAACTTAAAGCTTATTTTTAAATAAGCTAAAGGATCCTTATGGGTTATTAGCTTATACTACCTTAAATCTTAACCAAAAAGCTACATGAAACAGCTTTTGAAAATTATTTTGAAAATCAAATGCTTATTGAAAAATCTCCTTGGAAACTGCTTATTTTCTCAGTATGTACTGAGTGTACTTAGTAAGTACTGAGTTTGAAAAAGACAAAATGCAATTTTTCAGCTTCAAAACAGATAGACAAATAAGCTATTTTATAAAAACTAAGTTCAAATAAATGATCATTAACCTACAAACTTCTTGCAAACTAAAAATCAAATCCTAAAAACTAAATTAAACCTTTGATAATTGAGATTGAAAAGTCCTACTTGCTATATCTCATGCTGATGCATTTGACATTATTATGGCAAAATCTCAAAACAAAAAGTGCAGGCCTAAGATACTTGATTTGAACATCATTAAAACACCAAAACTAAGATTATTAAAGCAAATCTAACAGCTAAACTAATTTTGAGCTTAAATTGCTAGTCTAACTAAGCTTATACTAACAGAATTTAACTATTAACTAAAGACCATATGAAAGATTGATCAATCCTGACAAACAACCTTAGAATCCAATCTTATAAACCTAACAATGAAGTTTAAAATGAATCTAAGAGACCAAATGGACTCAAGCAGTACTAACTTGAATTAGTACTGCTTGTCCCAAACACCCCTTTATTTTCCTTAAAGTCATTTTGAGCTTATAAAATTTTGATTTAGATAACAAACTTCAAATACCAGATACTATATAGCTTATAACCAACCTAATGAACATGTTTTAAACATACAATAAGCCAGAACAGTAAGCTACTATATTAAACTAATATTTTTGGTTTTTTTTCACTGATTTTTAAGACAGAAATATGCAAACTAAGATTTAAAGCTATATATTGACCACATATAAAATCTAACAATTATAATAAGCACAATTAATCAAAAGTAAACAGCAATAAGTAGTATAAGCTAGAAATGCAAAGATAAGCTAGGATATAAAATGACAATAAAATAAAACTAGAATTATAAAGAAAGTGTACCTCACACCTCAGCTTAACAGAGGTGTTTGCTCTTAATAGAGCTCAAACAAGCAGCTTAAGCTTATAGTTTAAGCTTATTACCAAATACCTATTCTAAACCTAACTCCTGACCTTCAAGAACTATTACCACTTGAATTCTATAAGCCGTCATCCAATTCTATTAGAATTCAAGTAATTGAGAGCTTTTAGTAGCTTAAGGACAATAAGAGCTTATGAAACAATAGAGCTTATTTAGATCATTTTTTGCATAAAAGTAAACTTATTAAAAGACATATTGCATAATAAGAACAATTAAACTTTCATTACTAGAAAACTGAGTTACAAAACTGAAAGTGAAAAGTTACATGTAATGAAAATACGAATAAGCTAAAGTGACATAAGCTAAATTTATTTAAAACTACTTAAAGCTAAAAACTATATCCCTCCTGTGAGTGAGAAGGTCTTCTATTTATAGGCTTGAGAGAAGCTTCCAGGTCTTGGATACCCGCTCCTTTCAGTCTTGATCTTAACCCTTGAATCCTTGCCAATCATTAGATCTTTAGTCTTCACCGTTGGATCAATATGTGATCACACGGATTGCCAGTGTGGCATTACCTGTGTCAGAGGCCTTGTACTTCTTTTAAATTGTTTTTAGTGCAATATTCCCCTTTTTGGTGTGTTTCTTTGAAAACCTGTGTGTTAGTCCCTCTTGTAAGCTTGACCAATTAGAGCCCTTGAGTGACGTTTCTTCTGCCAAGTTGGCACTTGGTACTAAGGATCTTCAAGGCCATGTTGGATTGAGTTAATTGCCTTTTTATTGAGGTTAATTTTGATAAAGTGAAATGGGGGAGACGGTGAACAGTAAAACTGTTTTTCCCGCCCCCTAATTTTGTTCATTTTGAGTTTGACTGAGGGTAACGGGCTTTTGACTTGGACTTTTGGTTTATAAAAGGGAATTTGGGCCGGGTAAAAAGGGTAAAGGTAAATGGGTTTATATAAAGGATAATGACCGTTAGTTCTTTTATAATAAAAGGACTAACGGTGTTAGGATTTAGGGCTTTTAGTGAAATTTGGTTTAACATTTAGGTTAATTTGGGTATTTTCAAGGGTTTTGTCTTCTTGTGGTTGAACAGTGTTGACCAAGGCTTGACTAGAGTTGAACTTTGCTAGAAACTTCTGGCTCTTGTGTACTTTATCCGTTCTCGTGTTCGTTTTGTCCGGTTTTAACCGTTTTCTTGTGATTTTTGTAATATCCGTACCTACACATTCACAAACAACAAAATACACAAATACAAGCATATTTTTGTACATTTTGATCATTTAAAGGTCACTTTTGACTTGAAAAGGATATTTGATTTCTCACATATCAGACCTTAATGGTATACTCAACGAGTTCCGGGTCCGTTAACGTCTCCTCTGCTCGTCCATCCTCCTCCGGATTAATGAATAGAGGAGGCATTGGAACGGAAGGTCCATCTAAAACAATACCACTTCGGGTGGTGATAGCTTTCAATTCACCTTTCGGGTTAGCAATGGTGTTGCTAGGGAGTGGTCCCGAACCCGAAGAAGAAGCGGTGTTCATTTGAAAGAAACTAGCCATCATGTTCTTAAGCTCATTGGTTTGATTTGACATTGTAGCTTGCATTTCATTTCTTAATTCTGATTTTAAATTACCGCTATGATTTCTCATAGCTTTCATGTTAGCTTCATTTGTTTTCTTAAATTTCTCCAATTCACTCAAAGTAGTAACTTGAGTTTGTTGAGTCGGGGCTTGATAACTTGAATTTCCACTGTTTTGATTGTAACCTTGATTGTACCAGTTTTGATTATTTTGCTCATATGGTTGAGCAAATCCCGGTGGTCAAGTTTGGTTAGCAACACTTGGAGGACGGTATCTGGTATTTCCCTGATTGTAATTAACTGCGGCGGCTGAAGCATATCCTTGGATATTGTCGTGATAACCCAAAAAAGTGTTGCCATCGGTGGCAGGACAATGTCGGTAAGAATGAGCACTGCCACAAGTAACACAAGATTCCTTAACAGCTTTTACAGAAGCTGGAGCTGGGGTTACTTGATGTTGTTTAAACATCGCGGTTATCGCACTAGTCACGGCACTAGCTACGACACTTGATATCTCTGAGGAATCGACATTACTTGTTTTCACTTGAGAAACAATCGGTTTGTTTCTTGAATCATGAACTCTTGATTTGTTTTCAATGATTTTCAACACATCTTGTGCACTTCTTTCCAAAAGATTTCCACCGGCGGCAGAATTTAAAGAATCTTGATCGGATGGGTTTAAACCATTGTAGAAGGTATCGAGTTGATGCAATTCGGTAAAACCGTGATGGGGGCATGCTCGAAGGAGATCCTTGAATCGGTCCCATGCCTCACTAAACGTTTCCTCAAACTTTTGATTAAAATTTGAAATTTCATTCCAGAGATTTGTTGTTTTTGAGGGAGGAAAGAAATAGTTAATAAATTTGGAAACAAGATCGTCCCAAGTGAGAATAGAATGAGAAGGTTCTTTGTCGAGCCAAATCCGGGCTGGACCATCGATATAAAATGGAAAAAGCATAAACTTAATCGAGGACTCGGGCACATCTTTGTACTTCAACGTAGAAGTAATCTTGTTAAAATATCGAATATGAGCATGAGGATCTTCTTTTTCAAAACCGAAGAATTGTTTTGAAGTTACAAGATTTATTAGACTATGCTTGAGCTCGAAATGCTCAGCGGGAATGGGTGGTACTACGATTGCCTCTGCATAACCCTCGGTGGGTGCACAGAGTAATTCCGCCATAGTACGTTGATCGGCCATCGTAACTACGGGAACTTCTTTAAGAGCGAACGGTTTGACTCTTTGTTTGAACGTCTATGGTTACGACGTTTCGGACTCGTAGAAGTAGGATTCGTAGAAGGTTCACCAACGAATTTTGAAGAAGAGCGAGTTTGCATACACTAAAAACAAAATAAAAAGAAAAAATACTTTTGTAACCGATAATCAAACGAGTGTACGGTAGCTCTCTAGAAAACGCACAAAGAAGCGGAGGAGCGAGTAAGCGTGAAGCTATTAAAAACCTTCTCCTTTCGGGTCGAAGTTCGTAGGATCGACCCTCCTTATACCTCTCTTATAGTTTGTAATCTAAAGGTGAGTCAAATTCACAAGTGACACAACGGTCGTTTTTGTTGGGTTTTTTTAATTTTTTTAGAATTTTTGATTACTTGATAATAGAAAAAATATATTCACAAATGAAAGCGATAACTTCACGGGGAAGGGTCTTCAAACATTAATCTTCAAACGTACACAATAATCGTTTCACAACCTCCCCGACAACGGCGCCAAAAATTGATTCGAATCCTTTAGTATATATAAATGTATAAATATATGATAGGATAATATCAATTACATAGAGAGAGTAAGTATTCCAAGAGGTTTTTAAGAAGTTTCACTTTTACCCAAAGTAAAATCCCAAAAAAACTTCCCGGGTCATTTCCCGACGAGGTGCGAATTTGAAAATCGTGAATAAGTTTGTGATCGCGCGTTTGAATGTTTTAAAGATTTTTGATTAGGATTATATTTCTACAATTAAAATGCAAAAACAAGTAAGAGCAAGCCTAAAAACGAAAGCTATTAAAGAGTTAAACCTAAAACGATAACGGGAATCAAAACCCGTTCTTTAAAAACCTAAATCCTACAATTTTAACCCTACAAAAGCAAATTTAATTTTTAACAGTCCTAAATGATAAAAGAAAATTTTAGAAAAAAGAATTATAATTTTTTAACTTTTATTTTATTTATTATGAATTAAAAACAGTTTTAATCTAAAAAATTAATTAAAAATACTAAACTAAGTTGAAAAATTCTGAAAAAATTATGAAAAATACTTTATACTATACTAATCCTATGAAAAATAAAACAGGACCAACAACTTATTGGAATAAGCTGTAAATAAGCAAGTAAGGTCTGATAAGCAAAAAAGGCTAAAAAGGTGTTAAGTATTTGATTGTGCAAACCATAACCAGAAAAGACCCAAGGGCAGAGTGGTTGTGTGTGGTGTGTTAAAAACGGGGTTGAGGTTGGTTGAGGTCCAGGGTTCGAGCCTTGCTCACCCTTGACTTCCCAATTTCCCTCGTTTTTTTATTTTGAAAATTTCTTTTTGAAAAAGTTTTATAACTTAAAAATAAGCAACTTTTTATAAAAACTTATAATAAGCTAGAAATAAGCACTTAAAAGCAACAATTTTGGTTATTTTAAGCTAAGACTAAAAGGGGCTAAACTGTTAGCTTTTTTTTACTTAATAAGCTAATAAAAAGCAAATGAGCTTATGACAACTTATCACCTACACCTAAATAGCACTAAGGATAAAAAATAAGCAAATAAAATAAACTAAACTAAGCTTAAAATGACAGATCCACTTACAAGGCTTTTAAACTTAAAATGCTAAACTGAAAAAGCTAATAAGCTTGAATAAGCTCTACCCTAAGCTAAATAAGCTAACAGAACCTTAAACCTAACCTAATAAGCAAGATTAAACACAAGATAAGCAAATCCAATAAGCCATAAGCTCAGAAAAGCAAATAGCAATATTGGCCAAAACTGTTAACCAAAAAGCCAAAGGGGGCACTTTCTAGCTTATTTTTAAGCTAGTAAATGGATCCTTATGGCTTAGAGACTTATAGCACTGAAAAGCTTATACAATAAGCTATCTAAATCATCAATCAGAAAACATTTTGAAAATCAAATAAGCTGTTTAAAAGCTAAATGAAAAAGCTGCTTACACTAAAATCCTATCTTTTTGGTTTTTTCAAGTTTTTAAGGACTAAAGTGCAGGCCTACTTTTAAGCTATTAAAATAAGTTCAAAATATGAATTAAGCTAAAACAGATTTAGATTGACAACCATTGAGCTTATGCTCTTACTCTCAGACTCTAAAAACATCTTTAACTAATCTAAATTTGAGTTTGAAAAAGGACTTTAAACTTTGAAAAAGACAATATGAAACTTGACAGATTTTTACAAAAACCAAACCAACTAATGCAGACTTAAAGACTTTGTTTCTAACTTGTTTTAACACTTATCTAAACACAAAAACATGATAAAAACTTAACCTACAAAGATCTAATCCTATGAATTGATTAAACTTGTTAAATCACCACAGTTTTAAACTACAACTTTTTAAAACCTTAAAATCAAGTTCTAACACTTAACAACTTATGAAAACTGACTTTTATTATTAATTTAGGTTAAATTAAGATGACCCAAAAGGCACAACTGATTTTGACCCATTTTGACCCATGAACACAGTTAAACCAAACACCCCTTTAAACAATGATTTCAACATTTTTAAACTGATTAATAGATTTTAAGCTAAGATTTCTTAAAGAACATATGTTTAATAAGTTACATAAGCAAGTTTCAATAAGAAATAAGCACTGAATATAAGCAAAACAGAATAAGCAATGTTAAGCTATAAAAACCAAGATTTTATGAAAACTAAACCAAATGAGCTACAAACTACAAGACAAGCATAATAAGCAATAAACATGATAAATAAGCATAAATAAGTAAGAATAAGCCAGAAATAAGCAGTACAATAAGCTATGACAGTTTATGAGATAAAACTTAAAAATGAGAAACTTACAATGCCCTTGCTCGAAACAGGGCAAATAAGCTTACAATAAGCTGATCTAAAAGCTCTAGCTTGTCAAAGACAAGCTAGTGAAACCCATAAGCCCATCCAGGTTTAGCTTATCATCCATTTTAGCTTTTTTGAGTGATTTTTGGTAAAAGACTTAAACACTATAAGTTATTGAAAAACTTATAGTGCTTAAGTTAACAGCTTAAGTATGAGATAAAAAGAGCTTTTGTGAGCTTATAAAACATTTTTAAGACATAAAATGCATTAATCATAAAAACAAGTTTTTAACATAAAAACTCAATTTTCATTAAACTTAATAAAACAGTACAAGGCTAAAAAACAGTACAATAAGCTAAAAAGACTTAAATATAAGCTGAAAAACTAACGAAAAACTAGATATCTTCAAAGGCTTACAAGGTCCTATATATATAGAAAAACTAAGTCTTAGGGTCTCTCTTTGTGTGCTACTTCTGTGAGTGCTTCAAAGGGTGTGTTTCTTATGTGACTGGCTTCAAATCATCATCATAGCCCTTCATTTTGCTTGGTCACCAAGTAGTGAAATCTTAGCCCTTAATTTTTTATCTCTCTCCCATCAACGAATGAGGATTCATGGTATTGCCAAGGTGGATTTGGTGTTTTGTGAGTGGGGTTGAGGTTTGAGAGTGATGGGTTTGTTTGATGGTGCAGTAGTCGAGGTGAGAACGATGGATGAATAGTGGGATTGGCGGGAAAATTTGATTAGGATACAGGGTAACAAGGTTAATGGAAGGGAATGGTGTTAGTGGTTAGGGACTAACATTGTTAGTCCTTAAGGACTGGTAGTGTTAGTCCTTAGGGACTAACGATGTAAAAGCTTGTATGGTGTTGTGGGCTAACGGGGTTAAGGGTTTAAGGGTTTTGGGCTTAGAATTGGGCCGGGTAAGGTTTTGGACTTTTAAGGGTTACAAAACTTATAAGTTTTATAAATCAAGGCTTAATGGGCTAACCCGGCCCATTAAGTGGGTACGGGTTGGCCCATTTAAGATTTCTTCGGATTCGGCTTCGTCTTTGACTTTGACTTTTTGACTTTGACATTTTGTCTTTGACTTTGACTTTGATTTTTCATGCTCTTTTCATTCCCGTGTTCGGTTTTGTCCGTTTTGGCTTAATTTTTGTCCTTTAGTGAATATCCGTTACCTGCACACTCATAAATCACAAAACACACAAATACAATGTATTTTTGGTATATTTTGGTCATTTTAGGCACGTTTTTATAGGCAAAAGGTATGTGTAATTAAGCACATACCAAGTGACCTTGGTATCAATGAGTACATTCTTATTCCATTGGTAAGGACTCAAACAGTGGACTACTAGCATATAAATCGCCGTTAAGCAGTAAGTAGGTAAAGTCTCGATGAGCTAAGGTTTAGTAAGAGCATCATTACTTAGATCCTAAGATAGATTATAATCAACATAAGTATGCTTTATGCGGATGCGTCTAATTGTGACAGAATTAGCGTGTCTCGGTCTTAGGAAGAAGTACCGCCTAAGTCTAAGAATGATATGCCCTTCGAGATAAGTCAATCATTGCACTAAATAAACAAACCTGCGTTTTATCGGATTATTCATGGTTGATACATTTTTCTTACATTAGTTTTTGACCGTTCGTCTATCGTTTGTTATTCTTCTTATGTGTGTTTATTACTTTACTTGTCATCAAAACCTTAGGTTAGATAACTAAACCTCGTGCCAATATCTCAGGCTGAAACCCCCCTTATCATTAGATTAGGTCTAACTTAGGTCTTGCATAAATTAGATTAATTTAGGTTTAACTTAGATAACTAAAATACTAATAAAATTTGGGATTAACGCTCTCGCTCTTAGTGATAAACACCCTACTTACCATGAAACTCCATCTGACCAGGTACACTGTCTGTTAAAGTATTATTTTTAGGTATAGTCGGCATAAAATAAATAGTAAAACTCGATACATAAATAACACCTACACAATGACACATTAAGTTTTTGGTGCTGCTGCCGGGGAGTGAAGTTGTTTAATTCTTATTTATTAGTGTTTTAGTTTAGTTTAGTGTAGTTTAGATTAATTTTCATATTTGTGTGTTTGTTTTGTGTGTTTGTTTTTTGCATTGTATATTTTGCATATTGTGTTTGTGTTTTTTTGCATTATTCAAAGTACACTATAATTTTTTTTTCCAAACCAATACGGCATATCCATCCCTTTGGATACGGTGTATAATTTTTTTTCAAACCAATACAGCGTATTCGACTCTATCATCAATACGGCGTATTAAGCTATTTGACAGTTTTCTTTCCTAGCAAATTTATTACAGGTTAAAATGGACGACCCCAACATTACTATGGAGGAGTATATCAGGCTTGAGGAAGAAAAAGCTCGTAGGCGTGGTAAGGTGTATAGCTGGGAAACTGCTAAGTATGGTAAGATCTGGTATGATGAAGACGTTCACGACCTCAGATCTGTTGAAACCGAACTCCTAGCTATAGTCTTCAATGAAAATTTGACATCAAATAAAACACTTCGTGTGAGCCTACGGTAAGTTCTCTTAACGATAATAAAATTTACTTTAGAATATCGTTTGACGAACCCGATGATGAAGATTACACGGTAATTTTTGACAAAACTCGTTTTCTTATAAAATAATTTTTGCCAATGATTTGAAAATGAATTTGGAAAAAGATAATGAAAAAGTCAATACGCCTTCATTTCCGTCACCCAAGCCTACGATCAGTTATTTTGATGATTTAGACTTCTTTAAAGATTTTGAGAACGAATTTCCAGCCATTGTTTACAATGATGCTCTAACGTCTAAATCAGATTTCTTAACTGAACCTACTGTAAGTCCTCAACATATCGATGAATTTAATTTGAAAGATGAAACATCATTGTCCGAATGTGATGAAGAGGAACAAAATGTTTTATACTTTAATGATCTATTTTCTTTTAACGTAATTTATCCCGATGATTCAAAATCGGATGAGGACAATGATGATGATAAAATCGATATTGAACACTCTTCGGGGGATTTATCTGTCAAACCATTACTTGATGTAATAAATACCGATAATGGTGCCTATGCACATGGGTCAAATAAGCTTTTAGAAACAAGTCATGATACATCTAATAAATTTTTCAAAACTGAAACTTTTATCAAGGGATTAAATTTTAATATCATGACTTGGAATCATCTTAACAAAGGGATGTCATTCATTTTCTTAATAAAGAATTTGTATGTGTCGTTTGGCATCCCGTTCAACTCTAAATTGTTTTATAAGGATGGAATTAAATTAGGACAAGTCTAACTTAAATAATTTTATGTAAACAAAAGTGTTTGTCGAGAGACAACACGGAATGTATTTTCAATTTTTTATCGAGTCTGTCTTCCCAGACTGTCTATACGGCATATCCAAACCCCATGGATACGGCGTATTGACTATTTGGACGTTATCCAGTCTTTATTTTCAGCACAGTCTATACGGCGTATTCGTTAAACGAATACAGCGTATACGACACATGCATCAATACGACGTATCCTGGGGTATGGATACGGCGTATCAACTTCCTGTATAGAGTCTAACTAACAAATACACGGAGATAGAATTGCATTTGTTTTCTGAGAATTTACACATGACCTCAAGAGAAATCGATTAATATTGGTGAAGTATTTACAAATCTGGAGATCGTGAAGTGTTGGAGTCTTGAAACTTCAAGGCGGCTGTTCAAAACAAATTCTTGCTCAATAAACTTAACATGGAGAATCTACTGAGCCAATATCAGAGGAGTTTCTCATTCTAATTCTTTTTAATTCCTGTATTTAATGTTGTATATATACAACGACGACGTTGTATAATTCATGTGGGGGGATGGAATTAGAATGTTTACTTGTCTTAATTTTTCATTTTCATACTAAAATGCTTAAATTATGCTTAAATTTAAAAAAAATTCAAGCATACTTTTGTGAAATTACTTGATACATAACCCACACACAATAACCCTTGTTAGATACTGTAAGGATTTAACCTTTTCGTTTCTAAATCTTTACCTAAATTCCACAAAATATGAGTGTGTCGGTGATGTTGTAGACTTTAGAACTTGGCTTGGTATATCACTCGAGACCACAGTGATGAGTATTATGGATTTAATTGGAGTAACTTGTTTAAATTGGTAAAATTTAGGATTACACCCAAATCGCCTTTACATGTTATTTATTAACTAACTACACCAATTATTTAACCTCCCGTTTAAACCCTTTGTTTACTCTCACTTTAAGAGTAAGATTCTCCTAGAATAACCCGTAGAGCCAATCCTTTAAGAATTACCCCAATTATTTGTTTCGTTACACCCTTACACCTTAACCTACCCTGTTAGATTAAGTTTAATTTACAGTTGCTAGTTGCTTAAAGTGTAAAGTTTGTATTTCTTGAGTCTTGTGTCATTTTCTATTTTTGGTACGGTTGGAAAATTTGCACATTGCAAATGGGAATGTATATTAGTAGTCAAAACTCATGTGATTTTACTACCGTCACAATTATTGGTGAATCCAAAGAACGAAGAAACTACAGAAGAAATTATCCGGAATTATTATGATCGTGAAGATGGTGAAACTACACCGAGATTTGAAGTATAGTTAGCAAAAAAATCAAAAAAATGAGAAAAAATAAAAAAAAGAGAGAGAAAGAAAGTTTGAAGATAATCGTTTCGCAAAGAGCATTACCCAAGGAATTACACAAAGGATCGATTATTCATTGATACGATGTAGAGTATTGTACAAAGTGGAAGATATCACCACTCACCTTGAAGAGTATGTAAAGTTTTGGGATGATTAGGAAGTTGATCGTTATAGGAATGCCAACTTAGGTTGTTGTTTTTGATCTATGATCAAGACATTGTAAATAGTAGTGTCTTTATCATAATAACGGTCAGGAAAATAAGTGTCTAGCAACTTGTATCTTAGTCTTAATCTATTTGTTTCTTGATTTTTATTTAACAATAATTTACTTCCCTTTCACCTAATGATTAGCCGCTGGTTTTACTCGAACGGGGATGTGATCGAGCGTGTATGTCTATCCCGTGGATTTGGGTGTGTATGCATGTCTCAGTTGCCTTATTGGTTTACGACTTTTGGTAAAAGTTAGAAGTTTCCTACCCTAAATTACTATACTAGTCCTAATCTTTAGCTTTTTTGAGGTAGGAATGAGCAGTCACATGTGTCTATCCTGTGGATTCGGGTGTGTATGTGTGGTCTTTGTCGCCCTCCTGAAACATTGGTATCGATGGAAGATTAGTTAGATTAATCAACCGTACGCCTTTCCATACAAAAAAACCCATATTTACCTTTATAAACTTGTTACTTCTTAGCTTTTACTCCTTGGCTTTAGTGGTGGGAGATTGTACTTGCAACTTATGATAGAGATACTCGTCAACGATTTGGCTCACCGAGCAATTGAGCGAATTAGTTACATGTTACCACATAGATTAGTTGAGTAATTTGAGTGTTTTCATCTTCCTATTTCGTGAGGTGTTTGGTTGTGTACTTGTAATAGATCAAATAAATGCTTTAACGGAAAATATCCTTAGGGATACATTTTTATAAACTTCTAAAGGCTACTTGAGGACAAGTAGGATTCAAGTGGGGGGATATTTGATGACATCAAATAACGTCTATTTTATAGCATCATTTATCCCATATTATAACCCATTTTGTATAATTATTGCAAAGAATTATTACTTAATCGTTTATATTTGAGAATTGTAGTAATTATGGAGTACTTGGTGAAGATTAGCTAAAAGGCACGCATTTTGGAGCATAAACGAAGAGTTCGAGAAAGTCTACTGATCTGACAGCAAATATGCCGTATTATTCTAGACCTATACGACGTATCCAAGACTTTTTTTTGGGGGGGGGGGGGGGAACGAATCAAAATCGACATTGCCTGACTTTAAAGAATACGCCGTATCCATATCAGCGATACGCCGTATATAATACTTTGGTCAACAAAGAAGAATCAACTGGTTTTACCTCAATACGCTGTATCCATCAAGAAGATACGGCGTATCCGTGCCTACACTTCACCAGATACCACAACAATTCAGGTCATACGTCAGGGGTAGTGGTGGGCTGGTAAATCTTTCTCCATTTAATTGTAAGTTTTTTATTATCCGGAGCTATTATAAGATAACCCAATACGCCGTATACAAGGATATTATACATGAAGATTATGGAAGATATCAAACGTGGTCCTTACTCCAAGAAAGCCCAATACGCCGTATCCCACATCGCCCGATACGGCATATCGAACCGACTACCAGACTCTATAAATAGACGACCCTAAACTCAGTTTTAGGTATGCAAGTGAATCCCTAAACCACCAAGTCGACCAAGAGACGAATAAAGGAGCATAGAAGGTCAGAAAAGAGCTTCAAGATCATAGGAAAATTCTTGTAATCTTTGCGCAACTGAATACACGTTCGATTGAGGTTTCTTTATTTTAATCATTTATATATCAAACCGTGTGTATTTTTAAAATGGCTATCAGCTGATACCTTTAGGTGTCAGCCATATTTATAAAGATCTAATGTTTGGTTTGTTTATCTTGATTGCTTAATTTATCGTTGATTGTTGTTTATGTTTATCAATTTATATTCATTTATGTGCTTAAGTATGCGACGTATCATTTAAATGGGTCTAGTCTTACATATTTAATGCGCTGCAACTTCGGTGTTGTTTGGGCATAGGCTAAGAGTCTGAGATAGCTCTCTATATTGCAATTAATATATCTAGAATCATAGGATCATAAATATTAACCTATCTTTGCCTTTAGTTTAGTGAGCTTAGTTGAGCCATAAGGTGACCTTGGTATCAACGAGTATGTTCTTATTCATTGGTAGGACTTGGGACAGTGACCACTGCATATAAATCGCCGTGTTTAAGCAGTAAGTGGGTAAAGTCTCAATGAACTAGGGTTTAGTAAGAGCACCATTACTTAGATCCTAAGATAGATTATAATCAACATAAGTATGCTTTATGTGGATGCGTCTAATTGTGACAAAATTAGCGTGTCTAGGTCTTAGGAAGAAGTACCGCCTAAGTCTAGGAATGATATGCCCTTCGAAATAAGTCAATCATTGTACTAAATAAATAAACATGCGTTTTATCGGATTATTCATGGTTGATACGTTTTCCTTACATTAGTTTTCGACCGTTCCTCTATCGTTTGTTATTCTTCTTGTGTTTGTTTATAGCTTTACTTGTCATCAAAACCTTAGGTTAGATAACTAAACCTCGTGCCAGTCTCTCAGACTGAAAACCCCCTTATCATTAGATTAGGTCTAACTTAGGTCTTGCATAAATTAGATTAATTTAGGTTTAACTTAGATAACTAAAATACTAATAAAATTAGGGATTAACGCTCTTGCTCTTAGTGATCGACACCCTACTTACCACAAAACTCCATCAGACCAGGTATACCACCCTTTAAAATGTTGTTTTTAGGTATAGTCGACATAAAATAAATAGTAAAACTTGATACATAAATAACACATACACAATGACACATCATATATTTTTATGAAAGCAGGTAAAATTCAGGTTTTAAGATGTGGGTTTGATTTAAACTAATTAAACTAATAATTAACTAAAACTAATTTGGTAGGGAACTTATATGGTAGATGAACGTATTTACTTAATCATGCACTACTCCTCAGTTTGCTTCTCCTACCACTTGGGAAGGAACAAAAATCGCCAACCTCTGCAATCCTCTTTGACCTCTGTTCATGGAGGCCTTCAACCCTTAATTAACATAGGAAAGAATCTCCCTCCTAACGGTATGCTCCTCTCACACCATGCCCAACCTTTCATACCTAGTAGGGCACACGTACCCAATGGATTTGTGCCTACTCATGCTAATCCCTACTCCCAACCCTCTGCGGGTATTATTAATGGACAAACCCCATGTTTCTCTTTCTAAGCTCAGACTGGTAATCCCTCCATAGGGGAACCTCTTCCTACCCTCTATAAGGAGGGTACGTACCCCAAACTTTCCCAAACAGTAATGTACCCCTGTATAATGGGTTCGCGTATCCTGTAGCTATTCCTACGAATAACTACCCATTTCATACGCAACCCATGTATGCACAGCCAAATATGCCCGTGTGTCCAAACCCATACCCTGCAGGTCTTTTTGCAGATCCAACATGATATTTGACCCCCTTTGTTCGTTGGATCGAGGACTATCCTCTCCTAGATCGACTAAAAATGCCTTCCCATGTTGGTTCTTACAATGGAAAGGGGGATCCTACTAATTTCTTACACCTCTTCAAAGGAGCCATTCCTATGCACAAATGGCTAATGCATGTAGCCTGTCACATGTTTACATATACCCTCAAGGATTCTGCCCGAATATGGTGGAATAGTCAAAAAGCAGGTAATATTCTCAACTATGAAGACCTAAAGGCAAAGTTCTGATCACACTTTAGCCAACAAAAGAGTTTCACGAAGACGCACTTGGCAGATGACAACATCAAACAAAGAGAAGGTGAGAGTGTTAGAGATTTCGCCACTAGGTATACAGATGACACCTTATAGATTTTGGGCCTACATGAAGACCAACGTAATTCTGGTTTTGTTCATGGTTTGAGAACAAGAAACTTTGTTAGCCTTAATTATATTAAGTCAAACAAGAATGTTATCGGTCTAAGAAAGTCAAACTAGGTCTTGTATTGTAATAGGCTAGTCGGGTTCAACGGGCTTGGATTGTAATCTAATATTGTCTGTGTTTCGGGCTCAAAGCCCAAGTTATGCCAAGCCCGGCCCAAGTTACAAGCCCATAAGCTACCTAGCAAGGCATGGGTATAAATATCCCTTCACCACACTTGGTGAAGGGTGTTGGTTACATTTTTCATTTCACTTGTAATCCACTACTTTTCTCTAAGCTAATCTTCCTTTCTTGTTTTCTCTCTCTACTTTCTCTCTCTAAGATTTCTTCTTATTTTGTAGCATATTGGTAAAGATTATTGTTGCGTAATGGATTAAACTAATGGGATAACATGTGCTATCATTCGCCAAGGGATGTTTAGTGTTTGTTTTGTGAAAAATTCATGGGTTTTTTTGTTGGTTTTTCTTTGGTTCGAAAAAAGCAAGAAAAAAAATCAAAGCTCGATCTTTGTTTCGTGGTTAAAAGTGTTAAAGACTTGTACTTTCGGGCTTAGATCACTTCCTTGCATCATTACTAAGTGGTTTTAACATCATTTTGTAGCTTACAAGAAAGTTTGAAGATTTTTTCTTGGCTGCGTTTTGCCTATCTGAAGGGGTGTTCGTTGTTGCGTTTTGCTCAAGTCATTGCGTTTTGCTTCCAAAGTCATTGCGTTTTGCTTAAAAAGTCACTGCGTTTTGCTTCCAAAGTCATTGCGTTTTGCTTAAAAAGTCACTGCGTTTTGCTTAAAAAGTCAATGCGTTTTGCTTCCAAAGTCACTGCGTTTTGCCTAGAAGATCTTGCGTTTTGCCAAGGACAGCTTGCGTTTTGTCTCAAGGTTGCGTTTTGTCCATTGAAAACCTAATTTCCCGAAAAAAATTTCGATCCGCGCAACAGGTGGTATTTGACCGAATTTGGGAATCTATTAATCATTGTCTAATCAAAACATAACATCAAGACAAACAAACTTGAAGGACTTAGAACATCATTTTGGACTTAACATACAACCAATCAAACCAACAATCAACTTAATTATACTTGAAACGTCAATTAATTATTCATTCACGGTTTCTTCTTGATTTTGTAAAATCCCGCGAAAGATACGATTCTTTTCTCGGTTTTAATCAAAGATTTGTAAAATCCCGTGAACGTTAATTCATTTAAAACCACAATCAATCACTTCATAACACTTAAGATCCGATATCCATTTACAACAACTTCATCAAAATGTCAAATTCAAATACCAATTTGCAAACTCAATCATCAAATGCTCTTCATAATGCTATCATGGAAGCGGGTAGCAAAGATCGTCCACCAATGTTAGCACCGGGTAATTATGTTCAGTGGAAATCCAGAATCAAGAGATACATTGACACCAAACCTAACAGTGAACTCATCCACCATTGTCTCCAAAATCCACCATACACGTATCAATGGGCTGAGAAAACAGTTCCAGTTGCTGAAGGTAGTTCTGAAACAACTACAGAGAGGTATATGGAGAACTATAAGAATGTTTCACAAGACATACGAGATCAACTGAATGCTGAAGCTGAAGCCGTTCAGATCATTCTCACAGGGATAGATAACGATATCTACTCCACAGTTGATGCTTGTCCGAATGCATGTGAAATGTGGAAAGCCATTGAAAGGTTGAAACAAGGTGAATCAATCAATGTTCAAGATCTTGAAACCAATTTATATTGGGAGTTTGGAAAATTCACATCACGGGATGGTGAATCACTTGAATCGTATTACTCACGGTTTTACAAGATGATGAATGAGCTTGTCCGAAATCAGTGTCAATGTTTACAATCTTCAGTGAATGTCCAGTTCTTACTTCTACTACAACCAAATGGAAAAGGTTGTGACACTTGTTAAGCAGAGTCGAGAGCTGAAGACTGTCTCTTATCACAAGCTGATACATTCTGAAGCAACCAAAATGAAGTCAATGAGATAGAACTGAAAGACAGCACGCACTGCTAATCCCTTGCACTTGTTGCTCACCAACAACCAGTTTAACCATCAGCAAACCATCATACTCAAAACATCGCAATATCCGCCACCAGATCTGCAACATGTCTACTAGAACAAGAAAAGCAATTGTACCTCTTCTGCATCCCTACTTATGATCCATTACCGGCTAACGGTTACTGAAGATGAGGAAAAGTCAAAGGAAAAGGAGATTGACAAACCTCATAGGCTTTAATTCCTCTCATCGGTTAAGAAAATAACAACCTACCCACAACAACCTTCGAACTTCATCAAACACCAGTCGAGCGAATCAAGATAATTCTCCAAGAACTAACAGAGGAACTGGGTATGATAATCAGAGGGCAATTAATGTTGCTGGGGCTAGGGAAAATGTAGGTACTCCGGTCGTGCAAAAGTCTGGGATTCAGTGTTACAACTGCAGGGAATATGGGCATGTATCAAAGGAATGTCAAAAACCAAAACGGAGTAAAGGATGCAGCTTATCATAAGGAAAAGATGTATATTGTGTAAACAAGAGAAGCTGGGTGCAGTTGAATGCAGAACAAGCGATTGGAAGATGATACTGATTGAGTCTGATGAATCAAAATTGGAAGCACATATTATGTAATGGCACAACATCAAGAGTTACTCCAGATCAAGTTGACAATTCAAATCTTTGATGATGAGCCAATGCATAAGGTACAAAACAATAATGGAAACTATAATGTGTTTGCCATAGAAAATGAACATCTTGAGCAACCTGAATCTAGTAATGACATATATCTGACAGAACAAGGTGTCTCTAATATCACTATTGATTCATCGGATATATGTATTGATAGAGCTCAGGATGACCAGGATGAAACTGATGATCTTGATCAAGAACGTGATTTGCTTGCTTCTTTAATTCAGAAACTAAAATGTGAAATTGATGACAGCAAAAACCGAAATAAATTTTTGGAATCATCAAACAAGGAGTTAGTTGATAAATTGAAAGGTGAAATTGAGGATTTCAAAACTAAGAATAAAAGTTTAGAATCATCAAATAACCATTTCAAAGAAGCAAACAATGAACTGTCCAAGACTAATCAGTTGATGTTTAAAGACCTTAAGAAGTTCCAAGCGGAACTTGATAAGTATAATGATGTGAATTATGCGTCAAAGGTGGAAATTGATTGTGCAAAAGCTAAAGGGGATTTAATGTCATACAAAATTGATTTTGAAAAATCATCTAATGCATATACTCAAAAAATAAATGATTTAAATCAAACGATTTTGGATATGAAAAAGGAGCTTTGTGCACATCAAGAAACCATCTCCATAAGGTCATAAGCAAAGGAGGCTCAGATTAAGCTTTACAAAACTCGTAAAGACAAGGAACTTGATAAAGTCATTGCTTTAGAAAACAAAGTCAAGGTTTTGAATGATATTGTATATAAAACCGGCCAATCTGTTCAAACAATGAATATGCTTAATCGTAATTGTAAAACGAGTTTTGCAAAACCTGAGTTCCTCAAGAAAGCTCAAAGAGCGAATCCTCGTCTGTATGATATAGGTTGCTATAATGATAATCTTGCGTTAATGTTAGCCCCTGATTCTGACGAAACGATTCGTCTTGAAAAAGAACGTCGATCAAAATTAAGCGATTTAATCAGACCGTTTGATTATGATCAGTTGAATAATCTTTATGATTTGTTCGTTCCACAACGGGAAAAGTCGGCTGAACAACACTATTTTCCAAAAACGTCAAAGATGAGTCATACATCTTCTAATAAGGAATTTTCCAAAGAGTCTTTTCGTAAACAAACAACTTTGTTAGAAAAACGAATGGATGAATCCATTCCTTGGGATCAAAAGTGTAAAAGCTCTAAAGAACTTTTCAAGATTAAAAAGAGTGTTGACACGATTTTTGACGGAGTGGAACGTTGCAAACAAACAATTGCCAAAAGAACATATTTTGGTAACATCGATCCTTTCATTCAAAACACAATAGAAGGAAATTTTGGCCCCCAAATTAGCAAACTCAATGCGGACTTAGAACAATTTCACTTGTGTTTGAAAGAGGAAATGGTTGCTGATTTGAGATACTTTAATTCTCTTGAACATGAAGTAGACACTCTCAAATCTCAACTGGAAACTCAAAAAACACAGTTTTTGAATGAAATCGACCGACTTTCAAGGGAATATTACTATGCTGATCACATGAATGCAATACTTGGTATATACACTGATTTAGATGAATTCACTGATTTGCAATGTGATTACGGAGAAACCTTGGAAAAGTGTGAACGTCTTGAAAAAGAGCTTTCAAAGAGTAGAACAATGTCAAAGAGTTTTGAATCACTTCAGAAACATGCGATTAATCTTGAACTTGATTTACAACATTGTAAAGAAAAGATAAAACATGACCAATCTTTCAAAGAAAATCAGTCAAACGTATTTCTGAAAGAACGTGAACAGTATTTTGAAATTCAAGACTTGAAAGCTCAATTACAAGACAAAGGAATTGCAATAAGTGAGTTGAAGAAACTCATAGAAAAGATGAAAGGAAAATCTGTGGAAACTAAGTTTGAAAAATCATCGGTTATTCGACAACCGAATGCTTTTAAAAGTCAAAGACAATCCATTTTAGGTAAACCAGCTATTTTTTCAGATTCTCTTGCAAAGAAAGATTTCTCAAAGTCAAAGCCAGTTACCACACAAAATGTGTCTAATGATTTTTCAAAACCAGTCACTGCACAGATTTTGCCTCAGAATAAGTTGCCAATTGTCAAGAACACAAATGTGATTGCACCAGGAATGTATAAAGTGCACACAAAGCCTAATCATAACTTTGAGACCACCTCAGTTGCATCAAGACATTAGGAAACCTAACAAACGTGTGTCTTTCTCTACAGGAGTAATTCCCAATACTAGTGTTAGCAGACCACAGCTTAAGAGCAATCATCTGGAAGATAGAGTCATGTCTAACAATAGTCAAGGGAAGAAGCAAGAAGTAGAAGACCACCGTAGGAAGTTTAAGTTTTCAAATAATAAAACGTCTGTAACTGCGTGTAATGACAGTTTGAATGCTAAGACCTCGAATGTTAACTTTGTCTGTGTTACTTGTGGAAAGTGTCATCTTTTGGCTATATATGTTTGTGCTGTAATGACAATCATGATTTGTGGATGTTCTTCTACTTATTTAAATGGCGTGAATTCTAGGAACTAGTCAACCATGGCTGTGCCTGTTAGGACTTACAGAACCCAAGCATGATGGAACAAATCTGTTGAACATTCAGTAAGAAAACCTGTTGCAACAGACTCCCATGTACAAGAAATCCTAGAAAACAAAATAGGGAAGTTATATGAGCAAGTTAGTAAGACATGCAGTTGGTGGTATCCTAAGTATACACCATCTGGATAAAATGGAAACCTAAGTCTGAAAAAGGAAATGTTAATCCAAACGTTAGTATGCCTCTAGGAAATGCATCTAGAACTGCTAATATTTTGGAACATAAGACTCCTAGGTGCTCCACTGTGTCCAATACTCCATTGTCTTCTAATTCTTTTGCAGCTCGTCGAGATAGTTCTATTCATCGTAGACTCTGGGTGCTCAAAGCACATGACCGGAATCTCACGATTCTAACTTTTTTTGTGGAGAAATTTTCTGGGCACGGTGAATCATTTCTTTGTGGTGAAGTTTGGAAATGATCAAATCGCACCAATTCTTGGCTATGGAGATCTGGTTCAAGGAACGATTACTATCAAAAGGGTTTATTACGTCGAAGGGCTTAATCACAATTTATTCTCCGTTGGTCAATTTTGTGATGCGGATTTGGAAGTTGCTTCGGAAGTCTAACTGTTACATCAGTGATTTTTGAAGGGAATGATTTCTCACAGTTCTACGTGGACACAGATTTGTATTCCATTATCTTCAAAGACTCAATTCTCCCAATCCAATTTTGCTTAATGGCTAAAAGCAACATGTCTCAGCTTGGTTTGGCCTCGTCGTTATCTCATTTAAACTTCTGACACCATTCAACAGCTTTCAAAGGAATAATATTGTGAATGGCTCCCAAAGCCTGAAATAAGTCAAAGATCATCTGTGTTCTTCTTGGTGAGCTGGGGGGAAAGCACAAAAGAAAGTCTTTTCTCACTAAGAATACCCCGAGCTTCAAAAAGGTCGGTTACAACTTCTACACATGGACTTATGTGGTCCACTGCGGGTAGAGCTATAATGGAAAGAATTGTTTCTTGTAATTGTTGATGGACTTCTCCCATAACTTGGGACTCACTTCTTGCAGGTCCAAAGACGAAACACCTGGAGTTCTCATTGATATCCTCACATTGGTCCAAAGAGGACTTAATTCTAAATATGTGACAACAGTGTCGAAACTGACAAAGGCACAGAATTTTTAATAAATCTCTTCTTGCATATTTGCAAAAAGATGGGAATTAGTCACGAAACGTCAAACTTCTCGAACACCTGAACAAAACGGCGCTGTATGTCGAAGACGGAAACCAGTGTATCTTGTTGAGGCTGCATCGAACAATGCTAAGCGACGCTAAAGATTCCTTGTTCTTTCTGGGCTGAAGCAAATTGCAACAGTTGTTATTACTCAAAAAAAAACCTTCTCTCTGTAATTCTTCGACATGGAGATAAAACACCTTATCATTCATCAATGCCCAGAAAACGACAGTCATGTCTAGTTTTTCATATCTTTGGTATTCTCTATGCTTCATCATCAGGATGGCGAAAATCTTGATAAAATTGGAAGGAAAAAGGTGATGCATGTTTTTTGTTGGCTATTCTACTCAGTAAGTCAAAGGCTTACAGGGTATTTAACAAGAGAACAAAGAATGATAGTTGAAAACAATTCATGGTAAACTTTGACGGAATTGCCTCAACTTGGCGTAAGATCAATGTTCAGTTCTGACCCGCTCCACAATGTTCAACAATGGTACTTGAACAGCAGACAGTTTAAGTCCGGTCCACAAGTCAAGAAAATGTTCCTCAAAGTTGCTGAGACTAGTGACAACGTCAAATGAGCTGGATTGCTTTTTAGTCGATGTTCAGTGCATTACTCATGGAACTTCTCATGTTGTGTCAATGTCTTGCCGCTGTACATGTGCTGAAATAATCACCGATAACGTCAAAACATAACACAATCACACTTCTACAAACAACCAATGTATGCAGATCCACTATTTGAACATTCATTATCACATCAAAGCCAACTCATAGTACCAACTGTCACTGCATCACTGGAGACATTCAATTCAAGCAGAATCAATACAGAAAATGCACAATTTGACGACGATGAATTTATCAACATCTTCAGTACACCGGTACAAGAACAAGGGGAGACATCGTCTCGTTATGTTGATTCGTCAAACATGCATACTTTCTATCAACACCATCCTTCAGAACATCGTTAGGTAAAAGATCATCCATTAGAACAAGTCATTGGAAATCCTTCTCAATCAGTTAAAACAAGACGTCAGCTAGAAACATATGGCGAGATGTGTATGTTCGCACTCACTGTGAGTCGAACCGAACCATAGAAAATCAAAGAAGCCATAGCTGATTCTGCATGGATTAAATCAATGTAGGAAGAACTTCATCAGTTTGATCGACTAGATGTATGGGAATTAGTCGACAGACCACTTTGCAAAAATGTCATTAACTTAAGTGGGCTTCTGAAAAACAAACTGATAGAGGAAAAACTACTATCATTCGCAACAAATTCGTCTTGTGGCTAAGGGATATGCCTCAAAAGAAGGAATTGATTTCGATGAGTCATTTTGCACCTGTTTGCTCGGTTGGAGGTGTTACGACTGTTCATTGGCGTATTGCTGCACACAAATCATTTACGTATACCAAATGGACGTTTAAAACAGCATTTCTTTACGGACCTCTAAAGGAAGAAGTGTACGTAAACCAACAGCTACCCTACCCAACTCTTACACCATCCCATTTTTCTCACTTGCTAAATATATGGTTTTGTTTGACCCATATCATCCTGACAAAGTTTACCGTCTCAAGAAAGAATTATATGGTCTCAAACAAGCACCCAAGGAGCGTGGGGTTTTTTTTTTATAATGAAACTCTCCAACTCCCTCCTGGTATCAACGGATTCGCCAAAGGTTCTATTGATCCAACTCTTGTTCATAATATAACTATGGGAAGAATACTGTTCGTGCAATTTAGTTGTGACTTAATTTTTGGTTTCTACGAACCAAAACTTTCAAACGATTGGGAAAACTAATGCTCAGCAGTTTGTTAGGTCTATGATGGGGGAGCAAAAATTCTTTTTAGGAATTTAGATCCACCCCTAAACCCTTGTGTTATCTTTATAAACCAACGCTAAGTTTAACGCTCAAGGATACTTAAAAAGGCCATGGTATGACCTCATGTGATAGCAGTGGTACACAATGGCTACAATAAACACCTTGAATGTGACTTGAGTGGTACTCCGGTCGACCAAACGAAATATCGTAGTATGGTCGGAGCACTCATGTACCTAACAGCAAGTAGACCAGATATTGTACATGCAACATGTTATTGTGCTCGCTATCAAGCGAAACCGACTGAGAAACATCTCACTGCGGTTAAGCGGATCTTTCGGTACCTTAAAGATTCCATTAACATGGTCTCGGGTATATAATTCAGAAGGACACCGGTTTCAAAACTAACGCTTTTTCAGCTTTCGGATCAGCGGGCGTTGTGCTCGATTACGTAAGTGCACAGATGGTGGCCACTACAATTTCTAGGAGGTGATAAGTTAGTCAGCTGGTCGTCCAAGAAGCAGGACTGCACTTCAATGTCTTCAGCAGAAGCCGAGTATGTGTCTTTATCTGCGTGCTGCGCTCAAGTTCTATGGTTGAGAACTCAGCTCACAGATTATGGCTTTCACTTTGATAAAATACCTATGTATTGTGACTCAAAGGCAGCCATAGCCATCTCGTGCAATCCAGTCCAGCATTCCCGTACCAAGCACATCGATGTCAGATATCACTTCATAAAGGAACAGGTTGAAAAGGGTATTGTTGAATTATTCTTTGTCGGAACTGAATACCAGTTAGCTGACTTGTTCACTAAAGCCTTATCGGAAGATAGGTTTAAGTCTCTTGTCAGACAACTCGGTATGAGATGTTTGACTCCAGAAGAACTGGAGGTTCTGGCAAACGAATCTGCTTGATCCATCAAACATCAATTTGTAAATATTTTTATTCTCTATTTATTTATGATTTATAAAAATTTTGAAAAACGAAAATACAAAAATATAAAACCACAAATTAGAAAAATAGAAATATATAAAAATCTATAAAAACCAAAATAACAAAATCAGAAATTTCAAAAATACCAAAAGGATCTTCTCGAATGTCTCTATGATATCGATACATTTCCGTTACCTAGAAATGTTGCTTAAACAATCGACACGGGCGTGTCAAGAAGTTCGAACAAGAGTTTCAAACGCTTTCAAAACATGTTCATTTTAAATTTTTTCTCAATGACTATGTTCATGTCAGTGCTAACTCGGTCTCGAATGTCACAAGGGATGTGTTAGCCTCACGGTGCACTACTCTAATAGAAGTGAGTCTTCTATTTTTTTTCATGTGTTTTTAAAAATCGTTGTTTTGTTGAACACAATTTTTCAAAAAGGAACTTTCAATGCCCAAATTGTTTACACTATAATTTGTGGTCTTTTTCATTAAAAGTGGTAGAATTGTTAAAATTGTTGTGTTCAAACACTCCCTTCCTCGAATAATTTGCAAAGGAATAGCAGTACGTAGAAATGTATTTTATGTGAATCAATTTATGAGGGGGAGCGTTTTTAAAACAAAGCCTTTTAATGTGTTGGAGTACTCTCATTAAATGTCAATTTTTATGTATCCAACACATTTTGTGAAATAAAAATGTGGAAACTTATAATGTCAATTAATAATATACATTGTTCATTAAGGCATCTCACTCCGTCTTCAACAGCTTATGTTTGGTGTCATATCATTTTTTCATTCCAATCGTCATCGTTTTAAATAAATATTGTATCCAAATATACTGTTGAAGGGGAGATGCTGTTGGAAATCTGGAATTCATGCAACGATATTGGTATAATTTTCTCCCCATGAAATTTTTCATGTTCCCAAATTTTAATCAATTGGTATTTCAAATACTAAGTGCTTTTATTATTAAATAAAGGGAAAAAATGTGAATTAAGATGATATAGAAGATGTGATCTTTAAGGACTCTAAGTGCAACCTCTTTCCCTTCATGTGCTAAACAATTTCGAATCTCGGGGGCACTAATGTGTGAGGGGGAGTATTTGAAAATAACAAGTCAAAAAATGGTTTTTGGTTCGATCTCATCAACAAACCTTATTAATTTCACGACGTATTCTGAAGTCATATGGTGGTTAGTTAGGTTATAAGTCTAAAGATTCCAACCGAACCGGGGGATTCTACCAAGGGAATTGATAAGTGCTTAATTACACATATCTTTTACCTCTAAAAACGAGCTTAAATGACCAAAATCAGACAAAAACTGCCAAATATATGTTTGTTTTGCCATTTGTATTGTGCAGAAGAGTGATATCAAACCAAAAAGACAGGAAACCAACGCCAAAAGAACAAAACTGAGCATGGAATGGAAAAGACTGTTGCAAAACCAAGGCCAAGTCAAAAATGCCAAAGTCAGAGTCAATATGAAGTATACTATTAATGCAATCTTAAACTATGATGGCGGGGGGAAAAGCCCAATAGTATATTCATGAAGTCTGTGAAGACAACAATGGGCCCTCAATTCAATTAAAACAGCCCATTTTGTGTGAAATTGACAAAGACTGTGAAGACCTTTGAAGGGCCCAATCTAGCCAGTTACAAGCCAATCTCAGCCATTTGTACACACAAAATCCAATTATAAACTTATTGAGCTTGGAAAAAAGCCCAATAACATAAGCTAACCCTTATTGGGCCCCAGAACACTCAAATTGGGCCCAATACAAGCCAATAGCCAAACATCTTTTTATAAAAATCAAGGACCAAAAAAATGTAATTTTAAATACGTGTTTTATAATTAAAATGAAAAATAAAGAAAAGGGGCAAAGTATGCCAAGTTTTAAAAAGCTTGTTTTATAAGAAAAGAGAAAAATAAAACACAAGGGCTGAAATTGCAATTTTCCAATAATCCTTTTAGTTATAAAACGCAGGGACCAGTTTTGCAATTCCCCTAAACCTTCTTTGTTTTCTTTTCATAAAACAGAGGGGCCATTTGTGCCACTTTCCAAACTTTGTTATAACTAAAAAAAGCCTGAAATTGAAAGTGACAAATAAACAAAGGAAGATGGGGGACTAGGTTGCTCTTCCCCTTCTTCGCTTTTAAACCCTGAAACCACCGTCCTTACCCCCTTCGCGCCCAAAACAAACCCCCTTTCCCACGTTTTCTTGCAATACACTATCCACATACCTTTCCAGCTCACCCTACTCATTCCCAACTTTACCCTTGCCCTATAAACTCTCCCCAACACAAACACTCAACCCCGAAGTCCCCTTCAATGGTGAGATTGGGTACAAGACCAAACCAAGGGCTAGGATTGCTTTGGGAGCATTGTGCACTCACAACAAACACATCCCAAGTCCAAGTAAAGGCTGGGAGCCTCTATAAAAGAGAAGAAACAAGAAAAAGAAAGAGGGATCCCGTTTTTATTTTCTTAGTATAAAATTTACTTAAGTTTGCATTTAAATTATTGTACTCAGTTTCTTTTCAAGTTTAAGTTGTATTATTTCCAGTTTTAATAAAAGATAAGAGTTATTTGTGTATATTGCATTTGTTAAAATTTGAATATATGATTTAGTTGTTTAAACCTGTTTAGACTTGTGTAATAAAAATGTTCTTAAAATGATTAAACTAACTTTGTGATCACTTTTCTCAGCTTTCCTTTCACTAAAATCAGATTAAAAAAAGTTTTTATATATTTAAGGGGGTGTTTGGTTTTGACCCAAAATGGGTCATATGGTGTTGTGCATGGGTCAAGCTCACTCAGCCAACTTTGGCTGAGTGTGTGGGTTTCATTAGGCCATTAAAATTATCATTTTTAGTTTAAAAATAAGTTTTTAAGTGTTTTTTGGTTTCTGTCAAAATTTGAATAAGTAAAAATGAGCTTAAAGTGCTCAAGCTGCTTAAGCAGCTTAAGCACCTATTTGTGTGCTTGTTGTTGTTGTTTCTAGCTACAAAAAAAACCACCCCTTATGTCTGTCATTTAACCATAAGCCCAAGTCAAGTGTATGTATGTATGTGTGTTTGTGAAATCCCCCATCTTTAAGCCCAATAATCAGCAGCTTTAATTAAGCCCTAACCCCTCAAACTTTGAAAATAAGCTTATTTGCCACCCCTTTCAATCTGTTTGTACTTCATTTTGGTTAAAAAGCTCATATGAGCTTATTTTCATAAGCTCAAAAAGCCCCTTCAGTCACTGTTGACCTCCCCTGGTGCTAGACACCATTTGCAGCCCACTTTTTCTAGCTTATTTGATTATAAGCCTTAGGATCTTTTTGCTTTTCTTTGTAGCTTATAGGTAGCCCTTTAAGTCCCTGTAATCTTGTAGCTTAACTCCTCCTTTAGCTTAGCTTATTTAGCATTTAAAGTAGCACTTTTTCTGTTTTCTTTCTAAAAACTGTCTCATAAGCTTATTTCATTTCCAGCTTATTTAGGGCTTATTCTAGATAACTTAGCTTATTTTAGGACTCCCCTAGCCTATTAACTGTCCCCCATAGTTTTCTAGCTTATTTGTTGGCTTAAAACCCAAAAGGAAAGAAAAATAAGCTCATAAGCTTATTTAAGCTTTTGCAGTCCAAAAGCTCACTTTTCTAGCTTATTCAGTGAGTAAAAAGCATAAGTGCTTTTACAAAAAATACTCCCCTCAAGCCCCCTTAAAAGCTTGCTTCTTTAGCTTTTTGCTAATAAGGCACTTTGGACCCACTTTGTACTCGGGGTCCACCTTAAGGGACAATTGTAGTAACTTTCTCTTTCGTTAACATTGTTAGTCATGTGGTTAGTTAGCTGTTACCCCGTTTGTCCTTATTCCTTTCACTGTTAGTCCTATAATAGTTTAACCAACAGATATGATTTAATTTAATTAATATAAATTTGGGTTTAAAATTAATTAGGATAATTACTTTTAATTAAAACAGTAAAAAGTTGGGCATTTTCCATCTTTTAGAATTGTTATACTTTTTCTTTTTTTATTTTATTTTTTTTAGGAATTTTTATAATCTTTTATATTTTTGTCTTTTTCTATTTTCTTAGTTTTAATTAGTTTTTAATCTTTAAAAAAAATCATAAAAAATCTAAAAATTAATAAAAAAATATTTTTCTTTTTTATAAAATTTTCTTTTGTCATTTAGTGTCTAGGAAAAATTTAAATTTTATAGGCTTATTTTTCTTAAAATTCAGTTTAATTTTAGGACGTTCTTACGGGTGCATTTTACCCGTTTCTTTCGTTTACATTCAACGACCTCCGTTTTAGTTCTAGTTATCATTATTTTCAAATTAGTCAATTAGAATTTAATTTTGATTTTTTAATTTAATTTAGCATTTAGTTTCTTAAGTTTTTAGTTATTTATGGTTCCCCTGATACCTGATTTTGTCCCGTATTTAGTATAAATTTAATTTTAGGAATTTCTTATAACCTAAATATTTGTTTCCTTAGTATTTAAGATCCCCAAGTTCCTATACTTGTTTCCGTTAGATTTAAAATTAAGTTTTATTTAATTAATTTTATGTTATAAATTATATCAGTGTTTCCATCATTCAATTTCTCATCAAACCAGGATAAATTTCAATTGCAGCCTCGTTGGGACATACTGACCAGGAATATCTCTTCCGGAATCTTTTCTATCATTGTTTGATTTCTTATATATTTTAATTTTATTAAGTACTTTAAGACGAATCATTTTTGGCGCCGCTGCGGGGGAGGCTATTTGCTACGATTTCATCCAACTTTGATCTAAACTTAATCTTATTATTAATATATCAAAAAAAAAAAAAAAAAAAAAAAAAAAAAAAAAAAATATTTTTTCTTTTTATTAGTACATATTATATAAAAAAATTTTAAAAAAACCAAAAAAATCAAAAAAAAATAAAAAAATAAAAAAATTTGTCCATAAAAATTTAAAATTCACTAATTGGTAAAAATACCAAAATATAATATTCTCTACTGAGGTATTATAACATTAGTTCCGGTGACTGCTGAGTTACCAATCGACTCAAGATTTAAAACTTGCCTTCTGTGTCACTTCCGATATACGGCTCACCTCATTATGTATAACAAACTATTAAAGTCGAGTTTCAGGAGGGTTGTTCCTAGGAAACTAAGACCCAAAGAGAATTCACAGCTTCGCGCTATTCTACTCCATCGCTCACCTGTGCGTTTTCATTCTGAGAGCTACCGGTGAAGTAAGATTGATTATTTGGGGTAAGTTGTCTATCTTTGTCAGTTTAAAATAGATTGTGAATATATTTTTAATCCAAAAATATTAGTGGTAATTCTTTTATTTATTTCCTTTTTTGTGCATGCGCTCGATCCGTCTCGTGAGCCGGCGTCCTCCTCACCAGAAGGACCGCCAGTTGTTATCGAACCTCTTCGTATAGGATAGAATACCCAATTCGGAAAGATCTACTGTAGGCTAATGGTGACACTGAACTATGCTCAATTGCTCCAAGCACCCACGTGGGGTACGAGGATCGCAATCCTTATTCCTGAAATTGTGGCAAACAATTTCGAAGTCTAAAGCATGGGTGAATCAATCTTGTCCAGAGAACAAAACAGTTCTATTTCGGTCATGGAAAAGAGACCCATATGCTCATATCGTACTGCAAACAAGATCACATCACTAAATGAGTGGTCCCATGGTTCCAATTACTACGAGTATGTTAATTATGCTTTTATCCATCTCTATCGAGGGAGCAGCCGAATATGGCTAGAAAAGAACCCCCTCCGATCTATTCAAACTTGGGAGATCTGGTATCAAATTCATCAACACCAGTTCTTCCCTCCCTCTAAAACGTACGAATCTTCGCAATGAGATCACTAGATTTCAGCAGAGGTTCGATGAATCGTTTTTATGAGGCTTGGTTCGTTTTTCAATGATCTACTTAGGGCATGTCCACACCTGGATTCAGAATTGCATCAACATGATACATTCTATATATGCCTTGAACATTAATGATCAAGATTCATTGAAACTCCGCAGCAGGTGGAACTTTTTGGACAAAATGCCTCGGTGAATGTTTTAAAAATCAGCGAGAGCCAAGTCCAAGTTCCGTCAAAACGAGCTAGGCAGTGTTGCCAAGGTGGGAAGTACAAATCTTCCACTCAAGCTGTTCATCTGATGTTGCGAATAAAGGATATTCGTCGAGCATTGCTTCTTAGACATAGTAAAGAACCAAGCTTTCTGCTCCAGCCTCCAGCTCCTGCCACCTGTCAAAGAGTTAGTAGTTGTGTTATTTCGGTGGTGCCCCATTCTCTCCAAAATGTCAGCCCACTCAATGGCAACGTTTTCGGGGACACATTTCTGAGTAAGTGTCACAAGCCGCTGCAGCTAATTACAACCACGCAAGCTCCAATTTCCGACTCAATTGGTTGCAAATACATTAGACCTCCAGGTTTCCACCCGTTCAGACTCTCAAGATAATGTGCTACCAATTTCAATGGTGGATTAACTCTTTAACCAAACACGGGAGAGCAATTTAACAAAAAGAGGTGGAAATTTTAATCAGTTCCAAATTTTCAGTCAGAGAATCAACTTCATAGCCCCAGGTTTAAATCAGTCTCCCGCTTTATCATGCCCTACGTTCTAGAGTACACATCGTCACCAAGAACGATTTTGACAACTACGTCAAGGCTAATGATGCTATCATGAGAAATATGCAGAAATAACCTCGAATACCAGGGTCAGAGCATGCATAATCGAAAACAAACAAATTAAACAATCAAATGGCAAATCTGAATGATATGTTGGCTAAGTTTGTAACTGCCAATTACCGCTTTGCTTCAGGGTCGGGACACTCCATGATAAACACAGTTACTTAAACCCTAGAGAAGATCTTAAAGGGTATCACTACACCGAAGCGGTTGTTGCATATCCAAGGACCTCAATTCCTACGTCATTAGCTAGTGAAGCCCAATACCGAGGTGAAACAAAGGACCAAAGTGCAAACCTTTTGTTCAAAATAGTAATGCACGTCAACCTACGTAGGTCCTGAAACCAATCACACAAAACTCCTGTATTGAGGCCATTGTTGCTTCCCGTGCAAAACACTAAACTCCTCAGTTTTCTCATTCCATATCCTTCGAGGCGTGATAATGAAAGAGCGTTACATCAAGCTACTGATCCAATCGACAAATTAATTTGAAATCTTCAAAGAGAGAGTTTCGGATTCGCATTACGGTATGATCTTGTTTTATGCCCAAATTCGCTGACTCTAAGAATCTTGCATGGGAATAATTAAAGAGGAAACTTCTGAAGTGGCTCGAACTTCAAAGAACCTGTTGCTCGAAATTCGCTTATGAATGAACATTGTTCGGCGGGTTAACTTGCATATCCTTCGAGGCGTGATAATGAAAAGAGCCGTAATCAAGTTAATGATTAAATGTGAATTTCCAGGGATGGATGAATGCTTAGCATTAGCCGATCTCGGTGCTAGCATTAATCTAATGCCATTTTCAGTCTGGGAAAAGCTTTCACTTCCTGCTCTTACTCCAACTTGCATGACACTCGAACTTGCGGATCGATCAATTTCCAAACCAATGGGAATTGCAAAAGACATCTCCGTTAAAGTTGGTGTATTTCACTTTCCAGCCGACTTTGTGGTTGTAGATTTTGAGCCAGACCCCCGAGTCCCTTTAATTCTCGGGAGGTGCTTCTTAAAAACCGGTCGTGCTTTGATTGATGTGCACAAGGGTGAATTAACTCTTAGAATTGGAAGTGAAGCCATCACTTACAATTTGGATCAGACTTCGAGATACTCGGCCAATTACACTCACATGACGGCAAACAAGATTGACGTCATTGATATGGCTTGTGAGGAATACTCTCAAGAAGTTCTTGGTTTTACTGATACAATCGCGAGTGGAAATTCCACTCCGTATTATGATCCAATTGTTGCTACTTCTTCTCCTACCCTAACTCCATTTGGGGATAGTGATTTCTTGCTTCTCGAAGAAGCCGACTCTTTCCTTGGTCTAGCAGATGATCCGGATTGTCCAGCATATAATCCATTCTACTATGATCCTGAGGGGGACATTCTTATTCTAGAAGCCATCTTGTTAGCCGTGATATTTAGTAAAGTGATGGTCATTAAACAATCCCGAGCCTTGTATAGGAAAACGTAGTTTTCGGGAATTTAG
>BQNB010007513.1:0-93293 GCA_026074375.1 Tanacetum coccineum
TTGCATGTCATTTATTGACGAGACCTCTTTCTCATTAATAAAAACACCGTTAGGTTTTGGGTATTGTTATGACACTTTGTATCTTTTCTTTACTTTAGTTTTTATTTTAGTATTCTCTATATAGACACCATGTGTTGTGATGATATCCATTCTTGTTTACGACTCGCGTTTTCGCCTTGGCGGGGCGTGACAACGTTCGCCTATCGTCGCATACCTTTCGGCTTATGCAATGCACATGGCACGTTCCAAAGGTGTATGATGCCTATCTTTCATGATATGATCGAAAAAACGATGGACGTCTTTATGGACGATTTCTCGGTCTTTGGGAATTCATTCGAAACTTGCCTCTCCCATTTGGACAAGATGCTTAAACGGTGTGAAGACACTAATCTTTGTCTAAATTGGGAGAAAAGTCATTTCATATTCAAGGAAGGAATTGTCCTTGGCCATAAGATTTCCAAAAACGGGATTGAGGTTGATAAGGCTAAAGTAGATGTTATTGCTAAGCTACCTCATCCCACAACCGTGAGTTTTCTTGGTCACGCCGGGTTTTATCGTAGATTCATTCAAGATTTCTCAAAAATAGCCCGGCCGATGACCCGTCTTCTTGAGAAAGATACTCCGTTTTTCTTCTCCGAAGAGTGTATTGAAGCCTTTCAAACACTAAAGAAAAAAATGACGCGAAGCACCAATATTAGTTGCCCCCGATTGGGACCTACCTTTTGAGCTCATGTGTGACGCGAGTGATTTTGCAATAGGTGCGGTCTTGGGGCAACGTAAAACAAAACATTTCCAGCCTATACACTATGCAAGTAAGACCATGACGGATGCTCAAGCACATTACACTACGACGGAAAAAGAATTACTTGCCGTGGTGTATGCTTTCGAGAAATTCCGGCCTTACTTAGTCTTGTCAAAAAGCATAGTGTATACGGATCACTCGGCATTAAAATACCTTTTTAATAAGCAAGATGCTAAGCCGAGATTGCTCCGGTGGGTTCTCCTCCTTCAAGAATTTGATATCATCATCCGTGATAAAAAAAAGGAGCCGAGAACCTCGCGGCCGACCATTTGTCCCGATTAGAGAATCCTCACCAAAGTGTGCTCGATAAAAAGGAAATAAATGAAACGTTTCCTCTCGAAACACTTAGTATGGTATCTTTTTGTGGTGATTCTAGTAGCCTATGGTTTGCCGATTTTGCAAATTACCATGAGGGGAACTTTGTTGTTAAAGGGATGTCGTCCCAACAAAAAACAAATTCTTCAAAGACATGAAGCATTACTTTTGGGACGACCCCTTCTTGTTTAAAATCTGTGCAGATCAAGTCATCCGGCGGTGTGTTCACGGCCAAGAAGCCATTGATATTCTTAAGGCTTGCCATAATAGACCCATCGGGGAACATCATGGCCCACAATTTATCGTGATGCCCATGACTTAGTCAAATAATGTGACTCTTGTTAACATCACAGGAAAATCTAGTAAAAAGATGAAATGCCCCAAAATGCCATCCAAGTTTGTGAGATTTTTGACGTTTGGGGCATCGATTTTATGGGACCGTTCCCGTCTTCACGAGGGAACAAGTATATACTCGTGGCCGTCGACTACTTGTCTAAATGGGTTGAAGCGAAAGCGCTCCCCACCAATGATGCCCGAGTTGTTGTTAAAATTTTAAAATCTCTCTTTGCTTGGTTTAGAACTCCCCGCGCTATCATTAGTGATCGCGGTACGCACTTTTGCAATGACCAATTCGCAAAAGTCATGCTCAAGTACGGTGTCACTCACCGCCTTGCTACCGCGTATCACCCACAAACTAGTGGACAAGTGGAAGTCTCCAACCATGGTTTTAAAAGAATCTTGGAAAGGACCATAGGCGAGAACCATGCCTCTTGGTCAGATAAATTAGATGAGGCACTATGGGCCATTCGTACCACTTTCAAAACACCCATCGGGTGTACTCCTTACAAGCTCGTGTACGGAAAGGCATGTCATCTACCGATCGAGCTCGAGCACAAAGCCTATTGGGCCTTGAAGCATGTAAACTTTGACCTTAAGTCCGCGGGTGATCACCAAAAAGTTCAACTCAATGAATTAAATGAACTTCGTGATCAAGCCTACGAGAACTCTTTGATTTACAAAGAGAAAATAAAGAAGATCCACGACTCCAAAATCAAGAACCGCGTTTTTAACGTTGGTTACCGAGTCCTTCTTTTTAATTTTCGATTGAAGATTTTCTCGGGTAAACTTAAAACCCGTTGGACCGGACCGTTCACCGTTGCCTAAGTTTTCCCTTATGGCGCCGTTGAGTTATCTCAAACCGATGGGCCAAACTTCAAGGAGAACGGTCATAGACTCAAGCACTACTTTGGAGGGGACATACCAACCGTAGTTGTCCCGAATCTCCAAACCTTCCCCAAGGACCAATGAATTCGGGGACGGGTCAAGCTTAGTGACCTAAAACAAGCGCTTCGTGGGTGGCAACCCATGCTTATCCTAATATAATAATAGTAATGAATAAGTGTGTTGTGAGGAGGCTCGCCTCTTCCTTTCTCGTGTTTTGTGGTTTTTGTATTGTATGTCCAGGATTGCCCGGATTTTGAAGCCTCTCGTGCTCGTGGTTTTGTCCTTCGTTCACTAGAGCTTCACATCCTCAGCTTCATTATGGGAATCCAATATCCAAATCTTATCGACTAACGTTTATCTTTGAGCATAATTAATAAACGGCCTTAGATTTACGTAGAGCCCTTCTTAAAACATTGAGGACAATGTTCAGTTCTAGTATGCGGGGGATCTATTGATTTGATTGTGCCTGCAGCCGTTGTTTTCACGTAATCCCGTTTTGACAACTAAATTTTAAAAAAATATTGTGATTTTGTGCAAAAATTCAAAAATTCCAAAAATAAAATAAGTGTTTTGTCATAATTTTGACTTTCCTGCTGGGTAGAATAAGAATAAATTTTGACTCGATCGAGCGTGTTGAACTCTAGCTTGTCCCTTAACTTTTAGACTAAGCATTCGCGGATCTTTTTATTAAAGATTTTAAATTTGCGAAGAACGAAAAATGATAGAGTTAATTACGAGTTAGATGCTAAACAAGGATTAGTTGGAAATCTTAAGAGCTCATAAGTGTAGTTTGTGGCTTTTCTCTCCCATAAGCTTCTAACCGGACTAATAATACGTGCTCTCTTCGAAAATTAAACTTAAATCAACAATTTTTGAAGTATGGATGATATCAATAATAATTTTAGTTCAAATTTATACTTAAATTCTCTAAAAAGAAATTTTCTCTATATCATAATATAAAGTAAAAAAAATGAAAAAATAGGTAATAATAATAAAAACTGTGGGCTAATAAAAGTTTACTGCATCTTGCCGGCTCACAACCGATGTTGCAGTCTTCTAAATAAGGCACATAGTAATTATCTGAGATTGATAAAAGTTTGCTGCATCTTGCCGGCTCACAACCGATGTTGTAACCTTCTAAAAGGTCAAGGATTTCCTTAGTTTAAAAGATGTGTAATTATATTAAGTATAATAAATGTGATATAATAAATATAGGGAAAATCTCTTTTTCTTAAATTTAAATATGTGCCGAGATGAAAGTCGCTACATGGGATGATCTCGCCTTCAAACTCATTACCTTTTGGGTGGAACGTGACGCATAGAAATTTTGCAAAACGTTGATCTATGGTTGAAATTCGAAATAAGCACATCCACCTAAGATATAATAATTGTCGGGAGCGAAAAGTTTCACAAGTTACAAATATGAGTAGTGTTAACATCTTAACTTATATTTAACAGTGATTTCGTTTTAAGCTTGGTTTGGGACAAGTGAAAAGTCAGGGACGATGAATTTATCCTTTTTGGGCATTTTAGGATTAAAGTGCGTCTTGTTCTATGACACTAAAAGTTATGAAAATAACGAAAGTCAAACATGTTAGTTAGTTTCTTAAAAAGAAAAAGTACAAAAAAATAAGAAAAAGGAAAAATACAAAAATATGTGTGAGAATAAGTATAAATATTTAAAAATGGTCAAAACAAGGCTTTTCAAAGCTATTGATTCTTTAATTCCCCTTGATGAACACTTAGCTAGTTTTCGAGGTAATTAGTCGAGGGGAAATTGAGATTCTTGGTTTTTTAAAGTGTTTACTTATGGCATTGCGTTAGGACACGGCAATATCTTAGTATGGAGGATTTTGGTATGTGTTTAATTACACACACCTTTCACCTTTAAAAACAAGCCTAAATGACCAAAAACGGACATAAAATGCCAAATATATGCTTGTTTTGCTATTTGTGTTGTGCATGTAACGGATATTCAGAAAAGGACAAAAACGAAGCCAAAACGACAAACCCAAGCACGGAATGGAAAGAGCGTGAAAAAATCAAAAAGTCGAAGTCAAAGTCAACCAAAAAGTCAACCCCGACAAAGTCAAAAGTCAAAACCGAAAAACCGAAGCCGAAGGCATATACATATTGGGCCAACCCGTACCCGAGTTAATGGGTCGAGTCAGCCCAATATATTTACTTATCAATTTTAAAAGCCCAAATCCAATTTTATGGCCCGAATCCCTTTTTATATTTAACAAAAGCCCAATACTATGCCTGATAACAGTTTTATATACTATAAAATATAAACTTAAGAGTAATTAAGAAAATTACCAAGTTACCCTCGATAAATTTCACTCTCAAAAATATATATAATATAATATATAATACGTATATTAAACCGGGCAAATATGATCACCCGGGTCGTTTCCCCAACGACTAGTGAAATTGAAACCTCGTTTAAGTCCGGATTCTGATTTGAATAAGCAAATGGATGATTTGATTATCTAAAGCAACAATTAAAATGGACAATTAAGAACAATTAAACTAATACGGGAAACAAATAAAACGTGACAAATAAACAAGTAAACAAATTTTAATCCCTAAAAATGTAAACTAAAATTATAATCCTAAGATAGGATAAAAGAAAATTTTAGGAAAAAGAAAAACATTTTTTTTTCTTTTGGCTTTTTAGATTAAAAGCTATGATTTTTCTAAGATTTAAACTAATTAAAAACTATAAAAATAATAAAACTATTAAAAATAAAGTCCTAAAAAATTTTATAAAAATTACTCTAATTTAAAGAAAATGCGCAGAAATAATATAAAAATAAAAGCCCTAATTTTTGTCTTTTTATAAAAGTTTAATTAAACTAATTAAAACTTTACCCTAATTATTAATAAAAATGCTAAACTTAATTGAAAGTTAACTAAGATTTAACAAAAGGACTAACAGTGCAATTACTAAAAGGATTAACGAAGTAAAATTCTTAACAGACAACGGATTAACTGAGTTAACTAAGAAATGAGAAAATTACAAAACCTACCCTGAGGCCTAACCCCGACTACACTAACGGACCTTTTAAAGTTTAAAAATAAGTTGAAATTAAAAAGTGCTTATAATGAAAAACTTATAAAAGCAAAGTTGGAGATTAAGCTATAATGAACAATTTTAATAAAAGAACCTTGTGTTGAAAATCAATAATAAGCTCAAAAAGAACTTATCTTTTAGCTGTTTACAGAAAGTGAGGTTTTGGGCTTATTTTCACTTAAACAGCTATAAAATGCTCAAATTAAGCTTAATTCTAAAAAGGAAAAGTGATCTAGATAGCTTATGATGTGCTTAATCTAAAAATGCAAAGAAATCTAACCTAGAAGTGCTTTTAAGCTACTGAAATTAAGCATGACTTAAGCAAACTCAGGAAATAAGCAAAGTAACACAAAATCCAAATAAGCTAAAAACCTCAAAAGGCTAAACTGGACTCTAAAACTTAAAGGACTATTTAAACGACTTATAATCTATCTATATAAGCTGAAAAATCTAGATTCATAAGCTAAATTAACAAATTAAAATCCTAAAATTTCTAAGTACTGTTTTTGGCTTTTTATCTTTTTGAAAGACTTTTGACAGCAACAATAAGTAATGCTAATAAGCTAGAAAGTGAAATTTAAGTCTAGTCTGTATTAAGCTATTCCTAGACTATACAATACTAAAAGATAAGCTACTAAATCCTAAAATTAATGGCTTAAATTGGGGCTTAAACATCAGCAGTACTAACTTTTGTAAGTATTGCTGGTACAATTGGCAGCTAAATTGAACAAGGAAAGTAAGCTAGAAAATGCTAACTAAGATTAAATCTATAATAAGCTATAACTAGACTTAATCCTACTTGAATCTAAGAACCTAAATCTTACTTAAACTTAACTAAAAGCTATTCTAAAAGTGGCAGTACAAACTATAACAGCAGTACTAACCTCTTGGTTAGTACTGGTGCACTTTGCACAAGTGCAACACTATAGTGCAGGTTTCTTAAGGGAAACCCTGCACTTAAATACACTCTAATAGAGTGTATAAACTAAATGCAAGCAAAATCCAAGCCTAAAGGGCTTTGGATCAAATTGACACAATAAAAACCTAAGCAACAAGCTCCCCTGGTGCTGAACACTTATAATAAGCCATTTCTTTTGAAATTTTGAATTCTAACTTATAAAAACTAAATGAAAACTAATTTTAAATGAAAACTTAGCTGACTCAAGCAAATAGCACAAGTGAAATTGACTTTTAGAGGTCAAAGTGCACTAAACCAAACACCCCTTTAAGACTATGACAGGTTTGAGAAAAGCTCTTTAAGAGAAATCTAATGAACAAGTACTGAATACCAGATAAAAACTAGCTTAAAACAAACTTAATTAACAAAACTTAACAACTAAATAAGCATTAATCTAAGATCTATACTATTTTACTATATTTTTGGTTTTTTAGAGGTTTTTAAGACAATAATATGAAAATCTATGATTTAAACTAAGAAAATTGAAAACAGATAAACAACTAAGATGATTTAGCTAGATAAAACTCAAATAAGCACTAATAAGCAAAGAGAATAAGCAAATAAGCAGATCTAAATATAGAAAGCAATGATATCATTATTTAAAGCTAGAATTAAAGGAAATGAAAGAGAAACTTACAAACTCCTCTAGCTAAACAAGAGGACCAATAAAGGCAGCTACAAGCTCCCTAGCTTATTAGATAAGCTAGGGTAAAGTCCTTGGGATCTCTTCCAAGTTAAGATCCCCTTCCAAAAGCTCTAATCCAATAAGATCCATGATAGATTAAACTGATTTAAGGTTTAGGTAAGATTAATACTGAATTCAAATAGCTCTATTTCAGCTTATAGACTGAAAGAGCTTTAAATGAGCTTATTAGCTTATTTAGACGACTTAGCTTATTAAGAGAGCTTATGAAAAAGAAACTTGGAGAGATTTAGAAAAACTGAATTTCATTAATAAAAACTTGCTTACAGTACTTTTAAAGGAAAATTACAAGATTAAAACATCATTAAGCTAAGAATTAAAATTTAAGCTACACTAAATTAAAAACTACTACTTAAAAACTAGATTTTTTTGTGTGTGAGAGGTGAGGTCCTATTTATAGGCTGCCTTGGATCCTTCTAGCCTCTTGCCTTGCTCTCCAACCTTTTTAATCCTGGCCAATCATTTCTTCAATCATTTGAGCATCAATTGTGGCCGTTTGATCAAAATGTGGACACCTGAGGATTGCCAGCGTGTCATTCCCTTGATGTGACAGTGTGTTAGTTGTGTGAGTGATCCAAGAGCAAATCCCACTTAACTTTGTGCTTTTCTTGCTCTGACGTGTCCTTAGAGCTTGAGCGACCAATGATTTCCTCTTGATTAGACTAATTTGTCCTTGCCATTGTGTTTAGGAGCTCATGAATTGACTAACAAACCCTTTAATTCTTATTTGCCCTTTGTTTTACCTTAGATGGTGAAACGGGGAAGAAAGGTGAATAGTAACACCTTTCGCGCCCTTTTTTGATAGTTAAAAACTGTTGGACTTTGATATAATTGCAAATTTGGCCCTTGTGGATGTTATAAAAGGGAAGTGGGCTAGGATTTGGGCTTATTAGATCTGGGTATGGCCCATTTGGGTTTTTAAAGCCCATTAAGAGGAGAGGGGATATTTTTGGACTTTGTTGACTTTTATTGACCATGATTGACTATCTTTGACTGAGGCTTGACATTTCTGGCTTCGGCTTTGATCCTTTGGCTTCTTTTTGTACTCTTCAAATTCTCGTGTCCGTGCTTGCTCATTTTTGACTGTTTTCTTGTGATTTTTGACTTAAGCGTACCTGCACACACAAAACACAAATACAAGCATATTTTTGCCATTTTTGGGCTGTTTTGGGTTTATTTTGGCTATTTCAAGCATAAATGGATATGTGTATTCTACACTTATCAAAATTCCCCAAACTAAACCATTGTGTGTCCTCACGCAATATCACATGCCTTATAACCAAATACCTCGAAAATTCCCCAGACTAAACCTTTGAAAAGTAGCAAAGATTTTTGTTGAGAGAGTTAAGAGATCACAAGTTATAAAACACCCGATTTCCCATTTTCTAAGATTTTTCTCTTTTTATGATTTTTCTTGATAATTAACTACCTAACTACAATTTATTTGTGTTGACATTATGTATTGTTTTCATTACCTCATTGGTAATTTTCAGGATCATAGAACAAAAAGCACAATTAAGTGTCTAAAAGATAACTTCATCATCCCCGATTTTTCACTTTTCCCATGCTAAGCTTAAAAATAAGATCATTGTTAATTACAAGTCATGACACTAACACTACTCATAAATACTAATTGTGTACTTACTTTTCCTCCCGCAAATCCTACTTTTGTATCTCAAGATTTTACTTAAGTCATATACCCGAAGGCTCTTTAAGACTTGTTTCGATATTTATTAATTCCAAAAATAAAGTGTAATGGTAAGAACGCAATAATTAGCTCCTAGCTCTTTTCAAAAGATCAAATGTCATCAAGATTAAAGTCCACATCGAGGCACCCAAAATTTGGCTTTTATTAGGCTACTTAAGCAAGGCACCATTCATGTCATATACCCTAAGGCTCTTTAAGACATGAATGGACCAATCTTATTTGCACCATATACCCTTAGGCTCTTTAAGGCACAAAGTAAGACAAAAATTAAGCAACATTATTATACCTCAGTCCTTTAGAAGGCTACAACATCGGCCACGCCTCCGACAAGATGTAGCAATCATATTTCGACTTCGGTAGCTTCCTCGACCTTTTAGAAGGCTGTAACATCGGTTGTGAGCCGGCAAGATACAGCAAACTTTTATCAGTCTTGGATTATTATTGAATTCTACTTATCCTATATACCCTAAGGCTCTTTAAGGAATAAGCAAAACATTTCATTTTATGATACATATAATATGCCAAATTAAGTATTCCTGATGTGTACTTATCCTAATCACAAAGGAACTAAAGAAAACTTCTATTAGCTAATTATTAACCAAAAACCATACAACTCTATTTATTAAACAATTATATATAGGTGAAACAAGCTAATGGGAGAAAAAGCGATAATTAACACTTACGAGCTTGAAAGAAAACCAACTATTCTACGTTTAATGTCATGACTTATAAATAACACTATCATTTCTTATTCTTCGCAATTTAAAATCTCTAAGAAAGAAATTCGCGAACACTTAGCCTATATAAATTCCAACTCGGCATATTTAAAATCTACTTGAGATTAGCACAAGTTTTCATTTACTAATGATTCAAGTCTAGCATGTTTAAAGTCTACATGAGACTAGCACAAACTATCATCATTAATTGCTAAGGGAGAAAGCTAGAACTCTACACGTACGATCGGGTCAAAAATTACTTCTTATTCTTACCAACGGAAAACCTACATTTGTGTCAAAAAAAAAAAATTATATTTTTTTGACAACTAAGAACTTAAAAATTTAAAATTTTTGCTATTTTTGTGGGAAAACGGGTACGTAAGAACAAAACAATAAGCAAGCAACATCAAATCGATAGATTCCCTTCCCCAAACTAAAACGAAACATTGTCCTCAATGTTTAAAGTCGGGTCTCTACGAAAATCTAAGCCATTTATGAATTATGCAAAGATAAACGTTAATCGATAAGATGAAAGGATATCGGATCTCCCCAAACTAATTTCACACAAAGGATGAGAAGCTCGAGTAGAACGGGACAAATCAACCGGACACGAGAGGCTTCAAAGAATTTGTTGGTTCGATCCTACAAAAATCACAATAAACAAGCAACAAACATCGAGAAATCGGAAAGAGTATAGCCTCTCTCAACACAACACATTAGTTTAAGAAAATAGAAAGAAAATAGAAAGGATAAGCATGGGGTGAACTCCCACGAAGCGGCTTGTTTTTTGTCACCGAGTCGCAAGCTCGACTCGATCCCTGAATTAATTCATTCTTAGGGAGAGCAATACTTAGAACAAGAAACTGCCATTGAAATTGCCACCGGCTCTAGAAACGTAACGATGCCAGGGTCAAAAATGGTGTCTTCACTCTCGAAGGAGACAAATAAGGAAATGAAGGATAAATCTAAAACAAGGGTGGGAAGGGTGGGTAAAATACCGGTCATAAAATCATGAGATTTAGAAACACCCTTAAACTCTTTGATTATCAAAATACCCACTTCGAGTTCAAAACATTTCTTAATATCTGGAGGTTCTGGTAGAGGTCGAGGAATTGACGGATCATCTTGGTGAACAAGGTTAGGTGACTCATTAACTTCATCTTCGGAATCATCATCCTCAACACCAAGCGGAATTAAATCATCTGGAACAAGGAGAATATCGATCTCTTCTTGAGTGGGCTCACTATCCTCAACGGGGATAGGAGATATGGGAAGAGACTCGATAACTGAATTTTGATTAGCATGAACATTTCCCTGGGAAGTTGAAATTTCATAAAGCACTGTCACAAGACTAAGATATTCCTCAAATTCACGATCATTCCTCGCAGGAAGTGTTAAAGGTTCACCGGCGAACTCATGGTGAAGAGGATCACTCCTTGGAGAAAAAGTAATTGAAGATTCATTCTGCTCTGGCTCATGATCGGAAATCACTTCGGAAGCGAGATTATGGGAATCATCATCACTAAGTAGATTATCAAGAAAAATTACGTCTCCTTCTGAATCGAAATAACCTTCCTCCAAGTTAGAAGACACTTCCATAGCTAGAAAATCATCGATTTCATCATTATTGTCTTCAGGAGCAAAACACTCAACCTTATCGGATAAAGGAGTGTTGAGTAAAACTGGCTCATCGGAAACGTTGGAATTTTTGATCTCGACATTTTCTTCCATTTCATCAAAAAGAGGATTTATGGTGCTAGATTTGAAATTATCATCAAATTCAAAAAGAGGATTTGAATAAACTTGAAAATTCTCTTCATGCAAGTCCTTCTTAAGAGTCGAATCATCATTACCCGGTGGTAATGAATCAAGAGGAGCAAGTTCATCGGCGAACTTCTCAAAATTATCACTAGTCTTCACCGGAGAAGAACTAGGAGAAGGATCATCAGAATGAGTAGTGGTACTGCCACTAAACGGATCATCTTTTGAGAAATCGATTACAGAAATGGCGTGAGCACAATGCTTATTTTTGTTTTTCTCAGATTTATCGACATTATAAACAAGTTCTTCCTTTCCTACTCTTAAAGTCAATTTTTCTTCGTACAAATTAATAAGAGCTTTTGCGGTGAGAAGGAAGGGTCTTCCTAAAATAATGGGTACTCTAGGATCGGGCTCAAAATTAACCACCACAAAATCCGCAAGAAAAATGAAACCATCGACTCTAACTACAACATCCTCGGTTATGCCCATCGGGTGAGTAATTGAACGATTGGCAAGCTCGAGTGTCATACGAGTAGGAGTCAAAGCTTTAAGCCCAAGTTTCTTGTAGATAGAATGAGGTAAAAGGTTAATTCTAGCTCCTGAATCGGCTAAAGGACTAGTTCTATCGAGTTCTTGTAAAGCACATGGGATAAGAAATTTTCCCGGATCTTTGAGCTTCTCGGGAACTTTGTTCATGATGATAGCGGAACATTCAGCATTCACAGCTGTGATGGTGATCTCCTCGAGCTTCTCTTTGTTCCTTAGCAATGAACTTAACCATTTGTTGAACTTTGGCATTTCGACAAGAGCATCTTTCAATCCAATCTCTAAACGAAGTTGTTTGAACATCTTCAAAAACCGGCTATGTTGAGCACTTGGTTTATCGTTCTCTCTCACTTTCATCCTCTCGAGGTATGGAAGTTTAGATTGATAAGAATTCAGATTTGGAGAATTAGGATCAAAATTAACGGTTTTCTTTGCTTTTGGTTTTGGAATTTCAATAAAAATGGATTCTTCCTCCTCCAGAGATGGGATATGTGCGGTATTTTCCAAATTTGGATTTTGCACTTTTTCCGTTGACGTCTCCGGGTTTTGTTTGGGTGTAGGAACAAGAGGAGTCGAAGGTTCTTCCAAAGTTTTACCGCTCCTTGTGGTGATAGCATTAATTTACTGACGAGGGTTAGTTACGGTTTGACTTGGAAGAGTTCCTGAATTCGAAGTAGAGGTGGAATTTTTGAAATTATCACAAAGACTTGTCAACAAACTCGTAACATTAGCCATTTGATTCTGCAAATTTTGACCTTGATTTTGAACATTCTTCAACACCGCATCGTTTGCCTTGACGTAGTTTTCAAAATCCGTTTTCGAAACACCTTGAATTTGAGGCGTAGGAGCGTGATATGGTGGAACTTGGTAAACCGGTGGTTGAAAAACTTGACCTTGATGGTTTTGATGGTTTTGGTTAAAATTGTTTCCACGGTTTTGATTGAAAATAGAATTGGTTCCTTGGTAACGGTTTTGGTTGTTTTGAACATTTGGTTGATTGAAACCCGGTGGTTTCATTTGGCTTGCCAAATTAGAAGGTTGGTTTCTTTGAAGAAAATTGCTAACGGCTGCGGTTTGTTGAAATTGTTGGATGTTGTCATGAAGAACGGGAAAATCGTTTCCACCTCGAGTTAACGGACAAAGGGTTAAAATGGTGAATGCATCGCGCATGTAACACAACTTCCCCCTCAATCACGCTTTGACGGGTGCGGGAGTAGTACAACGAAAGCTTTGATTTTCATTCATCATTTGTTTTCCCATCTTGATAGTCATCTTATCCACAGAGAAGCGCCTATTTTTTGCCATATCGAAAGAATTATTAGAAGAGAAGAAGAAGAAAGAGGGAGCATCCGTACTCACTCTTTAATCACTAGCACGACTCCTTGAGTAACGAACTTTTAACTTGCTTTCAATAATTGCTAAACCTTCTTGAGGCATCCTTGTCTAAAAAAATTGTCCACACGCGTCGGAATCTAAAGCATCTAGATCGTGATGAATTCAAAGAAGTGTAAAAAGTAACGAGTTGAGTAGTACTGAGAAGCCCAGTGGTTAGAACATTGACCGCAGTAGTCCTTTAAAAACTTCCATGCTTCGTTGAAAGGGTTTTCGTTTGTTCGAAAAAATTAGTGATATTGTTTTCGGAGATAGTTGTTATGATGGTGGGTAAGAATTGATTTAGAATTTTGAAACAAGGTCGTCCCATGTGAGAAAAGATCTTGGAGGTTCCTTGTCTAACCAATTCCTCGGGCTTCACCGTCCAGAGAGAAAAGAAAAAAACAAAAGCTTTATCGAAGTGTTCGGAAACTTCGGGTGTCTAAAACGTTGAAGTAACCTTGTTAAAAAATCGAAGGTGATTGTGAGGATCTTGTCTACCCGTAAACTTATTACTTTGCACAAGATTGATTAAAGGTTGTTTAAGCTCGAAATTGTTAGCATTGATCGGTGGAACAACTATAGCATCTTCATACCCCTCGATGGGTGCTTGTAACATTTGGGCCATCGTTCGATTATCGGCCATTGGAACAACGTTTTGTTCAACAATTGGTTCTTCTAAATCAAAATTTTCAACAACCGGAAGAGTTTGTTGTTGTCAGACGTCTTCGAATTGCGAAACAGTGCCATAAAAAAGATAAACAAAAATCAAAAAGCAAAACTTTAACACTAATTTTTTTTTAACGGCTACACAAAGAGACTTAAACCAAATAATTCAACTACTTCACACGGTAGCTCCTCGAAAAATTGCCTTTTCAAGGTGAGCCGTACTTCGTAGAGACACAAATGGCAAGTGTTAAATCTTTAGTTCGATTTGGGAACCAACAAGTTCACCGGAAATTGAAATGATAATACCTCCGTTGAGAATATTATATTTTGGTATTTTTACCAATTGGTGATTTTTATTTCTAAATTAAAAAGGAAGATTTTTTTTATATTTTTGATTTTTTCTATTTTTTTATCTTTTACTTATACTAAAAAGAAAAGGAAAATATTTTTTTACTTTTTATATTTTATATTTTTTTTTGGATTTTTGAATTATAAAACAAGAAGGAAACTTTCGAGGACGAAAGGATCTTCAAACCAAATCAACAAACACAAAACGAAGGAATCTTAAACACTAGTCCCCGGCAACGGCGCCAAAAACTGATTGGTGTTTTACGTACCTATAAAATATATAATAATACTACTTAGGTAAATCCCAACTATTCACCTTTAACCAAGGTAAAAAGTCAAGACTTACAAAGATAATATATAATATATATAATATACGTATGTTTAACCGGGAAGGTATGATCACCCGGGTCGTTTCCCCAATGACTAGTGAAATTGAATGAAGCAACAATTTTAAAATTTAAAATTTAATTAAAATTGTGAATCGGGACACTAAAACTAAGGCCAAAAACCTAAATTCTACAAAATTAAACCTAATTTTTATTTTCCTTTTAAAATGTATTCTAATTAGCTAAAAACGAAGTTTAAAAAAACTAGGACGAAAACGGAGTTAAAACGAGGGTTAAAAATTGAAAAACCGAGAACAGGAACGAAACCCGTTCTTTAAAAAGTGAATTTTTGCAAAATAGACCCGACGAAAGTGAAACTAATTTTTCCTAACAAACTAATATATTGAAAGAAAATTTTATAAAAAAGATTTTTATTTTTCTGATTAATTTTCTTTTTTTATGATTTTTTAAAGTTTTTAAAGAAAATAAAAGATTAAAAAACTAAACTTTTAGTAAAAATTCTAGAAAAAATTCAGATAATAGCTAAAGTTATTAGGAACCTAGGAAAATTAAGCCCGAAGTTGTAGCTTATAAAATAAGCCACGAAATAAGCTTAACAGCTTATTTAGCTTATTAAACTAAATTGTGTATAAAGGTTTAATGAAAGGATATGAAAACGGATGAGCTATTGAAGCAAACTGGTTAAGGCATATTGAGTTTTGTTGTGGGATTGTCGTGGGTTGAGTGTGGTGCAACACCCTTTTTGTTTATTTTTTTTTTATTTTTTTTAATTTTTAAGAAAAACTAAATACTAGGGATAAATAAGGAGACTAAAATAAGCTATTTTAACAAAAGGAACATAAGCTAAAACTAAGTAATAAGCCCTAAAACAGCTTATTTATAAGCTGTTTACAGAAAGTGGGTGTTTGGGATTGTTTTCACTAAAGCAGCTATAATAAGCTCAAATTAAGCTCAATGTAAAAAAGAAAAAGTGTTCTAGAAAGCTTATGATGAGTTTAATCTATAAATGCAAAGAAATCTAAGCTAGAAGTACTTTTAAGCTACTGAAATTAAGCATGAAACAAGCTAACTCAGAAAATAAGGTATTAAGCACAACATCTCATTAAGCTATTAAGCTCAAAAGACAAAACTAGACTATAAGCTCCTGAAAACTAGTTAAGCTACTTATAATTTATCTATTTAAGCTATAAAAACTACTATCTTAAGCTAGAATTAAGATTTTAAGAAACTAAGTATCTAACCTACTGTTTTTGGCTTTTTATGTTTTTTAATGACTTTTGACAGCAAAATAAACTAGGAGAATAAGCTAGACAATAAAATTTAAAACTTAATCTATATTAAGTTATACCTAAACTTAATTCTATTTGAATTTAAGCACCTAAAATCTACTTAAACTTAACTAACAACTAGGCTACTAGTGACAGCAGTACTAACTTTAAGTTAGTACTGGTGCACTTTGCACAAGTGCAACTCTACTAGTGCAGGTTTCCTAAGGGGACTCCTGCACTAAAACACTCTTAGTGAGTGTTTACAAACTCAATGCAAACACCAACAACAGCTCAAAGAGCTAAGTTCAAAATTAAGCTATAAAATCCAAACTCCTAAGTACCCTGGTGCTGACATTATTAAAATAAGCTCTAAACTTTTTATTTTCAAAATCTAACTTGTAAAAACTTCTCACCTAATGTTTTTAAGAGATACTAAAGCTGACTCAAATAATTTGCACAAGTCATTTTGACTTTTAGAGGTCAAACTTTCTTGTGCCAAACACCCCTTATAAAGATTGACAGATTTGATAAAGCTTTTTAAAATGAAATCTACCTATTAGAAACTTAATACCAGATAATTTTTAGCTTTTAACAAACCTAATTAACATGAATTAACAACTGATTAAGCAATAGTCTAAGATTTAAACTAATTTCCTAATATTTTTGGTTTTTTAAGGTTTTTTAGACAAATATATGGAAGACTATGATCTAAACTAAGAAAAGCAAAAACAGATTAAGAGAATGAACTAATAAGCAAATATAAGAGATAAAAAGCAAAAATAAGCAGATAATAAGCAAGCAAATAAGCAGATCTAGCAATTACAAGCAATAAGAGATTTACTTAAGCTAGACATAAAGGTTTTCAAAGAGAAACTTACAATTTACTCTAGCTAAACAAGAGTAACCAAATTTGGCAGCTACAAGCTCCCTAGCTTATTAATAAGCTAGGGTATAAGTCCTTGGGAGTCCATCCAATTTTGACTCCCCTTCCATTAAGCTTAAATTCCCAAAGTGCAAAAGTAACTAAGTTTTTAAGCTGATTATTTAAAAGGTATGATTAAGGTAAATTGAGCTCAATCATGAGCTTAGAAACTCATGATAGCTTATGAGTGGCTTATTGAGCTTTAGCTTAATATCAAATAGAAAAATGAGAGCTTATGAATTAAAGAAATTTTGAGAGATTAAAAACAACTGAATTTCATTAATAAAAGTTTGATTACAATACTTAAAAGGAAAGTTACAAGGTTTAAAACAGAATTAAGCTAGAAATTTAAAATTAAGCTAAAAACTAAATCTAAGGCTACGTATAAAAACTAACTAGTCCCCCATGTGTGTGAGAGGTGAAGCCTTTTTATAGGCTGCAGGGGAACCTTCTAGGTCCCTTTCCTTGCTGCCTACTTCTCTTGATCTCAGCCATCAATTCCTTCAATGATTAGATATTGGTCTTGAGCCGTTGGATTGATTTGTGGACACCTGAGGATTGCCAGCATGTCATTCTTTGATGTGACATGCTGTGCTAGTTCTGTGAGTAGATTAGCACAAAAACCCACTATTATTTGTGCTTTCACCATGGCTGATATGGCTTGAGCTTGATCTTGAGCTAATGAATCCCTTGGAAAGACTGATTTAACCCTTGCCTTGCACTTATGAGTTCTTTAATTGACTAAAGGACCCTTCAATTCTCATTTGCCCCTTGATTTACCCTGGATAGTGAGTTGTAAGTGACGATGAATAGTAAAAAGGCTTCGCGCCCATTTTTTGGCAGTTAAAAACTGTTATAACTTTGGAATTTTACACAAATGGTCCTTGTCTTTCTTTTCCCTTTTTCTAGTTATAAAAAGTTTTGGAACAATGCAAGTTTGGTCCCTGGAATTTTATGAAAAGGTTAATGGACTAGGATTTGGGCTTATGGTTATGGGCTTGGATCCGGGTAAGGTTTTTGAGGGTATTTCAGGTCCAATATGGTTTTAAGGGCCCAATAAGAGGTGAGGGGTTATTTTTTTGACATTTATGAATTTGAGGGACTGGAATTGGATTATTATGAAGTTTTGTCTTGTAGTGGTTGATTTCTGTTGTTCATGAGTTGACTTCTCTTTGACTGGATTTGACTGAGGCTTTTTTTTGTACTCTTCTGATTCTCGTGTCTATGCTTGCCCGTTTTTGACTGTTTTCTTGTGATTTTTGATATATCCGTACCTGCACACACAAAACACAAATACAAGTATATTTTTGCCATTTTTGGTCTGTTTTGGGTTTAATTGGGTTATTTTAGGTACAAACGGATATGTGTATTCTACACTTATCATCGATTGTTAAACTCAGTAATAGTCAAAATTTTAAACTCGGAAAGGTCAAATGGTCAAACTCAGTAAGAAGTCAAATGTCAAAACTTAGTTACAGTTTACTTGTGGAAATGTGAAGATGTTTGAGAAAGAAATAATGTTGTTGACTAATGTTTGTGATGCTTAATGTTTGAATGTCTGTGGAACAAAAAGATCAGTTTCTCATGTGTTGTGAAAACGACAAATAATTTTGGCAAAGAAAACAAGTTTTCATGAATTCTAAGTTGTGGGTCATATATGTCTATTTGTAATTGTTTAAGTGGACTAAGTCATGTCCGGCTTTGGCCGTTTTCTGCAATGAACATAATGAGGATTGAGTGACTTAGTGTCCATTCAATTATTGAATTAGATGTGTTTGTATTCATAGTTTAAGATTCATAACAAAAAGTGAAAGCAAAAGTGTTTTTATAAACTTGAAGTTGTTAATCCAAATCACAACTGTTTAAGTGGACTAAGTCATGTTCGACTTCGACCGTTTTCTGCAATGAACAGAATGAGGAGTGAGTGTCTTAGTGTCCATTCAGTTGTGGGTTTGTGATTACATGCTTCTATGTTATCTTTATAAAGAATGTTTTTGACAAAGTTTCTAGAAAAAGTTCTCAAAATTTGTTATTGTAACAAAATGATACTCTTTCACAAAACAATTTTAAGAAGTTGAATGATTTCTATTTAATTTTTCATAAAAGAGTATTGCTTTAAATCAAAAGAGAAATCTTCATCATTCTTGAAAGAGTATCATGTCAAAAATAATTTCTGGTGAAGATATTCTAAAAACAGAAAGAGAGAGTTAAATCCATACGAGAAAAAGCAAATCAAAAGTGTGTTCGAAAAAGAATTGTCAGAACACACAAAAATTGGTAAATCAAAAGAATAAAGCGTATGGCATGTGCTAGAAAAAGCAAGAACGAGCACTTGGGAAAGAAACTGATCAAACATATGTTCAAAAAGAATTGCCAGAACATATAAAACAGACATATTGGAAAAAGACAAAAATGTCAAATGAATTATGTGTTATCTAACATTTCAATTGCAATCATTCAGTAATCATCATGGCACAACAACAACATGCAGCTGTCGTTCATCCAGATGAACTGTGTCCTCCGAACAAGAGATATGATCTTATGGATGCTAACAAGAAAGTTGATCTCGAGCATGTGCAATGTCCACCAGAAAGTAAAATTCTGATGAATATCATCAAGAATCATCCATCACGATTCAGCATTGCAGCTTCTTCATCCGTTTCATGGATATATATGCCACAGTTCTGGCATACTTTGAAGGAAGACAGATCAAAGTATCGGCTCAGGTTTATGCTGGACAAGAAAGAACTCACTCGTACACTGGATGACTTCAGACAAATCTTTCATCTTCCACAAGCAACTTCCAACAATCATAATGCATTCGTGCCACAACCATCATTTTCTGACATGGTTCCATTCTACAAGCAAGTATTAGGATTTACAATGGAGTTAAAGACACAATCGAATTTCAAGACTACTGGTCTTCTGCAGCCATGGCAAATGTTATGCAAAATATTCTCTAAATGCTTAACAACACGTGTCACTTGATAGGACCAACCGCCATTGCAGATAATGCAAATGTTGTATTGCTTTATCAACAACATTCATGTGGATTATGCAGAAGTTACTATGGGAAGGACTTTACTATTCACTTCATCATCCAACATCTTCAATTCCGTATCCAAGATTTACAAAGATCATTGTCAATCACTACATGACTATCTTTCGTGACATCTCAAGACGTACTCGAGACATGTATCACAATTTGCAAGATGATGATATTATGAAGAATATTTTTAACCAGGAAGACACAAAAACAAAGTTGGAATGAAGATACCAGATTGGATGATCACTGATGAAATGAAGCAAATAGAGCATTATCGGATGTATACGGAGGTGTTAGGGATATATGTTCCTCTGACTCAGTCACAGCCGACTGAGTCTATCCACAGAACGCATAGGACAACTAGTGCCCCTAGGTCACCTAACCCTAATAAGGAAGTCGCAGAGTCAAGTGCTCCAAGATGATCAATTATGATTCGTCTTCGTCTTCCTAAAAGGAGATCCACACGTCTTACACCACCAGCTCCAGTGCCAACTGTCGACAAATCAGATGAGATGATTTTACAAGATGGAAACTCTACATAGTTCAGGTTCCTAATGGGACACCTGCACTAAAACTCTCTAAGTGATGTTTACAAACTCAATGCAAACACCAACAACAGCTCAAAGAGCTAAGTTCAAAATTAAGCTATAAAATCCAAACTCCTAAGTACCCTGGTGCTGACATTATTAAAATAAGCTCTAAACTTTTTATTTTCAAAATCTAACTTGTAAAAACTTCTCACCTAATGTTTTTAAGAGATACTAAAGCTGACTCAAATAATTTGCACAAGTCATTTTGACTTTTAGAGTCCGAAACTTCTTGTGCCAAACCCCCTTATAAGAGATAGAAAGATTTGATAAAGCTTTATTTAAAAAATGAAAATCTACCCTAATAGAAACTTAATACAGATAATTTTTAGTCTATTAACCAACCAATTTAACATAGGAATTAACAACTGATAAGCAATAAGTGCTAAGGAATTAAACTAATTTCCTTTAATATATTTGGTTTTTAAAGATTTTTAGACAAATATATAAGAAGACTATGATCTAAACAAGAACGCAAAAACAGATTAAGAGAAGACCTAATAAGCAAATGTAATAATAAAAAGCAAAAATAAGCAGAAAATAAGCAAGCTAATAAGCAATCTAGCAATTCAAGCAATAAAGATGTACTTAAGCTAAACTAAAGATTGTCAAAGAGAAACATACAATTTTACTCTACTAAACAAGCGGAACCCAAATTTGGCAGCTACAAGCACCCTACTTATTAAAAAGCTAGGGTATAAGTCCTTGGGAGTCCCATCCAATTTTGACTCCCCTGTCCATTAAGCTTAAATTCCCTAATGCAAATAGTACTAAGTTTTAAGCTGATTATTTAAAAGGTTAAATTAAGGTAAATGTAGCTCAACCAATGAGCTTAGAAACACATGAAAGCTTATGAGTGGCTTAATTGAGCTTTAGCTAATATCCAAATAAGAAAAAATACAGACTTATGAATTTACAAGAAATTTATGATAGATTAAAAACAACTGAATTTCATTAATAAAAGTTTGATTACAATACTTAAAAGGAAAGTTACAAGGTTTAAAACAGAATTAAGCTAGAAATTTAAAATTAAACTAAAAACTAAATCTAAGGCTACGTATAAAAACTAACTAGTCCCCCATGTGTGTGAGAGTGAATCCTTTTATAGCTGCAGGGAACCTTCTAGGTCCCTATCCTTTGCTGCCTACTTCGTCTTGATCTCACCCAACATTTCCTTCAATTATTAGATATTGGTCTTGAGCCGTTTGGATTGTATTTGTTGGGGGGGGAGGGAGGGGAGGGAGAAGGGGGGTGAGAATGGGGACAACCTGAGGATTGCCAGCATGTCATTCTTTGATGTGACTTGCTGTGCTAGTTCTGTGAGTAGATTAGCACAAAAACCCACTATTATTTGTGCTTTCACCATGGCTGATATGGCTTGAGCTTGATCTGAGCAATGAAACCCCTGGGAATGACTGATTTACCTCCCTAGCCTTGCACTTATGAGTTCTTTAAATTGACAAGAGGAACCTTCAAGTCTCATTGCCCCTTGATTTAACCCTGGATAGTGAGTTGTAGTGACATGAAATAGTAAAAAGGCTTCGCCGCACTACCATTTTGGTCATTAAAAACTGTTAATAACTTAGGAATTTTACACAAATGGGTCTTGTCATTCTTTTCCTCTTTTTTTTCTAGTTTATAAAAATTTTGAACAAAGCAAGTTTGGTCCCTTGGAATTTTATGAAAAGGATTAAAGGACTAGGATTTGGGCTTAGGTTATGGCTTGGATCCGGGTAAGGTTTTTGAGGTATTTTACAGGTCCCAATAGGTTTTAAGGGCCAATAATAGGTGAGGTTTATTTTTTTGACATTTTAAGAATTTTGAGGGACTGCAATTGATTATTATGAAGTTTTGTCGTTGTAGGTGTTGATTTCTGTTGTTCAATGAGTTGATCTTCACCTTGACTGATTTGACTGAGCTTTTTTTTGTACACTCTGATTCTCGTGTCTATGCTTGCCCGTTTTTTGACTGTTTTCTTGTGATTTTTGATATATCCGTACCTGCACACACAAAACACAAATACAAGTATATTTTTGCCATTTTTGGTTTGTTTTGGGTTTAATTGGGTTATTTTAGGTACAAACGATATGTTGTATACTATCACTTATCATCGATTGTTAAACTCATTAGTAGTCAAAATTTAAACTCGGAAAGGTCAAATGGTCAAACTCAGTAAGAAGTCAAATGTAAAAACTTAGTTACAGTTTACTTGTGGAAATGTGAAGATGTTTGAGAAAGAAATAATGTTGTTGACTAATGTTTGTGATGCTTAATGTTTGAATGTCTGTGGAACAAAAAGTTTAGTTTCTCATGTGTTGTGAAAAACGACAAATAATTTTGGCAAAGAAAACAAGTTTTCATGAATTCTAAGTTGTAGGTCATATATGTCTATTCATAATTGTTTAAGTGGACTAATTCATGTCCGGCTTAGGCCGTTTTCTGCAATGAACAGAATGAGGAGTGAGTGACTTTAGTGTTTCAGTCAATTAATAAAATTAGATGTGATATTTGTGTATTCATGGTTTAAGAAATACATAACAAAAAATGAGAAAGAAAAAGTGTTTTTTATTAAACTTGAAGTATGTTTAATCCCAAATCACGAATTGGTTTTAATGGACAAATGAGGATGTATGGTTTTTAGTGCATTCAGATTGGGGTTGTGTGATTACATGCTTCTATGTTAACTTTATAAAGAATGTTTTGACAAAGTTTTCTAAAAAAGTTCTCATAATCTGTATTGTGACAAAAATGATACTCTTTCCACAAAACAATATAAAGAAGTTGAATGATTTCTCTTTAATATTTTTCATAAAAGAAGTATTGCTTTAAATCAAAAGAAAATAAATCATCATCAATCTGAAAGAGTATCATGTCAAAAAGAAATTTCTGGTATGATATTCTAAAACAGAAAGAGAGAGTAAATACCATACGCGAAAAATCAATCAAAAAGTTTGGGTTGTTCAAAAAATGAAATTTGCCAGAACACACTAAAAAATTTGGTAATCAAAATAATAAAAGTAAATGGCATGTCTAGAAAAAGCTAAACGAGCACATGTTAGAAAACTGATCAACAAATGTTTCAAAAAGAAATGTCCAGAAACATATAAAAACAGACAAGTGGAAAAAGACAAAAATGTCAAATGAATTGTGTGTTATCTAACATCTTAATTATAATCATTGAGTAATCATCATGGCACAACAACAACATGTAGCTGATGTTCATCCAGATGAACTGTGTCATCCGAACAAGAGATATGATCTTATGGATGCTAACAAGAAAGTTGATCTCGAGCATGTGCAATGTCCACCAGAAAGCAAAATTCTGACGAATATCATCAGAATCATCCATTAACGATTCAGCAAATGCAGCTTTCATCATCGTTACCATGATTTTAGTAAGGCGCAGTATCTGGCATACTTTGAAGGAAGCACAGATCAAAGTACGCTCAAATATTTATCTGGCCAAGAAGAACTCACTCTTACACTATATGACTTCAAACAAACTTTCATCTTCCATAAGCACTGCCAACAAACATAATTGCTAATTCGTGCCACCACCATCATTTTTCTGACAAGGATTCCATTCTACAAAGAGAGTATTGGATTCACAATGGAATTAAAGACACAATACGAATTCAAGACTACTTAGTCTTCCGCAGCCATGGCAAACAGTATGCAAAATGATTCTCAAATCTTACAACACGTTGTCATTATCAATGGGACCAACCGCGTTTGCAGATAATTTTGTAAATATTATGTTTGTATTGCTTTGTCAACAACAATTCATGTGGATTAATGCGAAGTTACTATGGAAGGAATTCATATCGCTTCATCATCCACTCATCATCGATTCCGAATCCAAGAATATACAAGATCATTGTCAATCACTACTTGAGCTATCTCTTCCTGACATCTCCAGACGTGCACGAGACCAGTATCACAATAATGCAAGATATGAATTAAGAGATATTTTTAACTCAGGAAGACATAAAACAAAGTTGGAATGAAGATACCAGATTGGATGATCACTGATGAAATGAAGCAAACGGAGCATTAATCGGCAATGTAAAACGAGGTGTTGGATAATGTTCCTCTGACAACAGTCACAACCGACTGAGTCAACCACGACCGCATAGACAACTTGGTGGGGCGGCGCGGGGTCGGGGCAGCTAGATCGCCATCCAGATAGTTTAAGAATACACATATCCATTTGTTTTGTACCTAAAATAACCCAATTAAACCCAAAACAGACCAAAAATGGCAAAAATATGCTTGTATTTGTGTTTTGTGTGTGCAGGTACGGATATATCAAAAATCACAAGAAAACAGTCAAAAACGGGCAAGCACGGACACGAGAATCAGAAGAGTACAAAGCCGAAGCCAGAAAAGTCAAGCCTCAGTCAAAATCAGCCAAGAAAAGTCAAAGTCAGTCAAAGATGGTCAAACTAAGTCAAACACAAAAGGACAAATCCTCAAAATATTTCACTTTGGTCCCTCAACTCTCACAAAAGTCCAAAAATGTCCCCTCCTCCCTTATTGGGCCCAGGAAAGCTTAATGGGCCTCTATAAACCTAGGAAACCCTATCCGGATCCCAAAAGCCCAATTCATAAGCCCATTACTAGCCCACTTCCCTTTTAAATAAACCACAAGGGCTAAACTTGCAATTTTCAAAAGTTATTTATAACTAGAAAAGAGAAAGGAAAGAGAGGGGCTAGAAGTACAATTTCCTCAAACTATAACATTTTTAACTGTCGAAGAAAGGGCGCGAAACCCATTTACTATTCACCCATCATCCCATCTTTACCCAACAGTCAAAATCAAAGGGCTTTCCCTAATTAAGGGACGAATAAGACAATTCAAGTGTAGTACAATGAAATGGCGAGGTCATATCAGTCAAATCAAGGGTTACTTAAGCTCTCACTCAAGCTCTTGACACGTCATCAATGGAAGAAGCATAAGTATATATGGGTTTTTGTACTAAATCACTCAGTAAAGAAGCACAAGTGAGCCTCAAACCGATTGCCACGTTGGCAATCCGTGTGAGGTCACTTAGTGATCCAACGGCTAAAATCTTTGATCCAATGATTATGACAATGAGTGGTGAAGATTGAAGGATTGAAGAGCAAGGCAAGGCATCCTAGAAGCTTCTTTCAGCACCTATAAATAGGCCTCACCTCTCACACACGATCTATGAAGTTTTTTTTACACGTAGCTTAGGTCTTAGTTTTAGCTTAATTTCTTTTTAGCTTTAAATCCTTGTAATTTTCTTAATGTAAACAAGCTTTTTTATTAATGAAATGCAGTTGTTTTTAATCTCTCAAAATCTCTCTAATTCATAATCTCTCATTTTTCTTATTTAGAATTAAGATAAGCCCTTATAAGCTCTAATAAGCTCTCAAGAGTCTATAAGCTCTTGATTTGAGCTTGATTAGCCTTAATCATATTTTAAACCTATAAAATCAGCTTAAATTCTAATTACCTTTGGATTTGGACTTATAAGCTTATGGAAGGGGGATCTAAATTGGAAGGATCCCCAAGGACTTATACCCTAGCTTATTAATAAGCTAGGGAGCTTGTAGCTGCCTTAAATGGTCCTTTTGTTTAGCTAAAGGTTCAAGTAAGTTTCTCTTTTTCTTTTTCTCTAATTTCAGTTTAAATTGCTTAGTTATAGCTTATATGCTTATTTTTGCTTATTTGCTTATTCTCTTTGCTTATTAGTACTTATTTGTGTTTAGTTTAGCTTAATAATCATAGATGTTCATCTGTTTTTGCTTTTGATAGTTTAGATCTTTGTTTTTCATATATTTGTCATAAAACTCATAAAAAACCAAAAATATTAGTTAATAGTTATAGAACTTAGGATTTTGGCTTAATCAGTAGTTAAATTGTGTTCAATCAAGTAGTTATAAGCTCTAGGTTATCTGGTATTAAGTTTCTAATAGGTAGATTTCATTTTAAAAAGCTTTATCAAATCTGTCAATACTTTAAAAGGGTGTTTGGAATAAGCTTCTTTGACCACAAAAAGTCAAAGTGAGTTTTAGATTTTCATTGAGTCAGTTTAAATTTCATTTAAAATTAATAGTTAAAGAGTTTTTACAAGTTAGATTTTGAAAATGAAAAGTTTAGAACTTATTTTAATAGTGTTAGCACCAGGGTACTTAGGAGTTTAGATTTTATAGCTTGTTATTGAACTTAGCTCTTTGAGCTGTTGTTGGTGTTTGCATTTAGTTAGCAAACACTCACTAAGAGTGTTTAAGTGCAGGCTTTACCCTTAGGTAACCTGCACTATAGCTTTGCACTTGTGCAAAGTGCATCAGCAGTACTAAGTTAGTTAGTACTGCTGATATTTAAGCCCCAAATTAAGCCAGCAAAGTTAGGGTTTAATAGCTCATCTTTTAGTATTTTTTAGTCTAGGTATAGCTCAATATAGATTAGGATTTAAATTTCATTTTCTAGCTTATTTACCTAGCTTAATTTAGTTGTCAAAGTCTCAAAAATTCATAAAAGCCAAAAACAGTTAGTAATAGAGTTTAGCTTTTAGATTTGAATTCTAGTTTATAGAGTTAGATTTTATTGTTTAAATAAGAAGTTTGTTAGTTGATTTATAAGTCTTGATAAGCTCAGTTTCTACTTTGGCCTTTTAAGCATTTTAGCTTTTCTAAATTTTAGCTTTTTGAGTTATTTCCTGAGAATGCTACTTTCATCATCATTTTCAGTGGTTCTCTAGTAGTTTAAGCCTTTATTTCTTTTCATTTATAGATTAAGCATATCATAAGCTCATTAGAACTTCTTTCCTTTTACATTTTGAACTAATTTTGAGTTTTTTATAGCTTATTTTCTAAAACCAAGGGTTAAGTCCCACTTTCTGAGGTCAGCTGATAAATAAGCTCTTATTGAGCTTATTTGTGGCTTTTAGATATAAGTCTTTTCATTAAAGTTGTTCTCCTCAAGCTGTTCTACAACTTCTCTCTTTTGAGTTTTTCCTAAAAAGCACTTTGTAAATTTCAACTTATTTAGGGGATTATTAGGACTTTGGTTGTTATCGGGTTAGGACCTCAGGGACCATTCTTGTAATTTTTCTGTTTCAATTGTTTCTTAGTTAATCCTTGCCTGTTAAATGCTTTAGCCCCGTTAGCCCTCAAGTCTTTTACACAGTTAGTCCCTAAGTTAGTTTTTAATTAATTTTAATTAATAATTAGGGTTTAGTTTTAATTAGTTTAATTAGTCTTTAAATATAAAGTAAAAATTAGGGCTTTTATTTTTATAATATTTTTGCACACTTTCCTTATTTAGTGTAATTTTTATAAAATTTTTAGGATTCTATTTTTAATAATTTTATTATTTTTATAATTTTTAAGTAGTTTAAATTTTAGAAAAATCATATCTTTTAATCTAAAAAGCCAAAAATAGTAATTTCTTTTCCTAAAATTTTATTTTTACTTATCTTTCTTAGGAAAAATATAATTTCAATTAACAGCGAGTGCCAAAATCAGCGAGTTTGCCCAAACAACGGGCCGAGTTGACAAAAACAGCGATGATTGCCAAAAACGGCGTATGTTGCACAAAAACGGGCGAGTTGCCAAAAAAGGCGAGTTGCCCAAAAACGGCGAGGTTGCCAAAAACGCGCGAGGTTGCCAAAAAACGGCGAGTTGCTTTAAAACGGCTAGTTGCTAAAACGGAGTGTTGCCTTAAAACGGCGGAGTGACACTCAAAAACGGCGAGGTTGCTAAAACGGCGAGAGTTGCCAAAAAAACGCGCGACGTAGTTGTAACAGCGAAGTTACTAATTGGCCAGCGCGACTTTTTACTAAGAATTATTTGTGTGAAGCAAAGCCTGGTTTCAGCTATAAACAGCATTAATCTTTTGATCCGCATAATTAAGTCCGTCTTTTCAGGCGCGCCCCGTATATGTATGACCTCTCAAATCGAAGAGAAAAACGAGACGTGGATCACGTATAACCCAACTGATACTTAAAGTTGGTTGCCGGATTTTTTCTAAGCCCCCAAAACACTCGTTTACTTAGATTTTTGTTGACTTTTTTCAGTTTTTTGCCGAATTTGTGCTTAGACTAGTTTTTGTTCTTGCTCCACGGCCCATAGGTATTTCAAGGCTTCCGATTTCAGTTTGTGTGAGCCTATTTAAACAAATTAGCTTTAACCCCTAGCAGAAAATTATCCTGCTTTTTAGGACAATTAAATAATTGGCACGCTGATTCTGTAATCAAATCATTCTACGGTTTTTTATTGATTTTGAATAAAATCCGTTAATCTTTTTATCGGTTTTATAACATAAACTTGATAAAATCCCGTGAAACTAAATGTTTAATTGCATATTAAAACACAACATTCAAAACACATTATTCTTAAGATCTTAATTTTATTTCACACATCGAACTTTCAATGGTTTCTTCTAATTCATAATTCAAAAAGAGAGAGAGCTTCAACTGACGCAACGGACCGCAAAACAAAGGCACTCCAACTGCATGAATGGGGTTGAACAACTCGAGGACACATCTTCATGATCTCTATCTCCTTAATGCGCCTTTATGCCTATTGATGCCATTCTAAACCTGCATTTCGCTCTTAATTCTTTGGTGCAAGAGCATCAGACTTTCAGGATTGAAGATGTTTCGATAATTGGATTCAGTTAAGGCTTACAACTTGAAAGAGAGACACTCTTCATGGGGTTAATGACAAAAGACTGTGTCTGTCATGCCACTCAGAAACAACAGTTCAAGGATATTTCTTGACATCAAAAGGGTGTAATGCAACGGATCTTCTGAAAATTATATGTGTTGGGCAAACAAGAACTTCGAATGACTTCACGCGCCTGCCTGAAACCCTTAGTGCGTACGACTGTGAGATTACTCGGACAACTGGATACACTTAAAGCTGATACACTTGAAGCGGTCATTCATAGAGTTGTAAATACATATGGTGTATTACGCATGAAAGAAAATGAAGTTAATGCACTAAAGGAGAATGGAAGTCAGTTGCATGATGAAATACTTCATGAGCATCAAATTAAGTCAAGTGTCAAGATGCAGTCTCAAGATATTCAGATCAATCCAGTTCAAGCAATGGATGACAGCTTGATTGTATCAAAAAGCAGTTTGATAGAGCCTGAAAACAACAATGCATTCAGTAAATCAGAGATTGAAACTCAGATGCAAAGGCAAGAGGAAAAGGTCGATATGCGTGAAGCAGTTGATGCTGGGTTGGTTGTCATAGAAAGCAGTGGGACAAAGCCCGACAAGCAGGATACAAGTAGCAGTTCAGGGAATTATACCACACAAGCTGTGGATGCAGATATCGGACCAGTAAATGACGATGAGCCATTTGCTGAGGTACAATTGACTGCTCTACATAATATCCTTGCTAATGAACAACAGCATACTGAGCAATCTGAACCCAATTATGACACACATCTGTTGGAAACTATTGATAGCAATACCACTCCTACTTCAACAAATATGTGTCATAGGGGAGGAGAGATTGACCAGGATGCTTTGCTTAATGCTGAGCTTCTCAAAACGAAAGATATGGTTTGTATGGAAGTTTACAATGAACTTTCAAAACGATTTTTACAACTTGAAAAACATTGTATTTCACTTGAAATTTCAATACAACAAAAGGAAGAAAGTTTTCATAGTAACAAACCATGTATGAATCAGGACCTTCCTGAATTTCGTGAATTTTTTGTGATAAATGATTTGAAAGCTCAGCTACAGGCCAATATCACACTAATTTGTGACTTGAAGAAACAAATTAAAAGTGTGAAGGAAGCAAGTAATGAAGCCAAAGTTAAAAATGATATCGATGTGATTGAAACGATTAACATCGAATTAGAACATAGTGTGGCTAAATTACTTGCAGCAAATGAGCAACTACATAAAGAAAATGAGCATTTGAAACAGACTTACAAAGAACTTTTTGATTCAATTAAAAAGACGAAAGTTCAGAATAAAGACAACAGTGAATCTTTAATTTCTCAAATTAATCAAAAGTTTGTCGAAAATGCTGATTTAAAAGCTCAGCTTCAGGAAAAGGTTTTTGCAAATGCGGCATTAAAAAATGAACTTAGAAAGATAAAAGGAAATAGCGTGGATACTAAGTTTGCCAAAGCATCAATCTTAGGAAAACCGTCTTTAGAACCATCTAGAAACCATTTAGTTGTTAGACAACCGAATGCGTTTACGTCTGAACGACCTAGAATTTCAAGACCACGGTTTGCCTCCCAAGTTGATGAGAAAAATGATTTGTCAAAAACAGTCACTCCTCATTATTTGCCTAAAGTTAGAGAATCTGCTGCTGCAAAACCTCATCAGGTGAATGCACCTAACTACTCTAGGAATAGTCATAAAGAATCGTATGGTTCTAATGATATGGTTCATGCGTACTTTCTAGAGGATGCTAGGAAAATGACACAAGACAAAACCAGGATTCCTAATCATAGGGATATGGCCTCTACTAGAGCACACTGCACTCCTAATGCTTGTACACCAAAACTTAGAAACATATATAGGAGTTCTCCTGTATCTAAGTGTAGTGGTGGAATGTCAAATGGTGAGCCTCTAGTAGATCACTCTAGGAATTCTAGTTTCTTCTTGGACTCCAAAAAATTTGTTTGTTCGATTTGTCATAAATATATCTTTAATACAAATCATGATGATTGTATAACAAAGATCCTGAATAAGGTGAATTCTCGTGCTAAAGTTCAGTCCCCCAAGATCAGAAACAACAATCCCGTTGAACCAAAGAACCACACTCATAAACCTGGTAGGCAGAATGGTATAGGACAAAGGTTTTCTCTCAATAAGTCTTCCGCTGTGCATGAGAAACCACACACTCCTAGATCTTGTCTTAGGTGGAAACCAACGGGTAGAATTTTCAAGACTGTTAGTCTTAGGTGGATACCTACTGGAAAGGTGTTCATAGATAGCACAACCAAAGTTGACAGTGAACCTCCAAATGGTTCAAATGATGATATCACTAACCCATATGAATGCAATCAAACTCTTTATGTTAGTGCAGGTACTTCTAACTCAAGTGCAGGTACATCTGTCAATCCTTTAAAGGAAAGACTCTAAATTCAGGGATCGAGTCGAGCTTGCGACTCGGTTATAAAAAATAAGCCGCTTCGTGGGAGTTCACCCCATGCTTATCCTTTCTATTTTCTCTCTATTTTCTTAAATTAATGTGTTGTGTTGAGAGAGGCTTGTACTCTTTCCGATTTCTCGATGTTTGTTGCTTGTTTATTGTGATTTTATAGGATCAAACCAACAAATTTCTGAAGCCTCTCGTGTCCGTGTGTTTACGTTCAAAAACTTTTTGGGAGCTTCATCCTTTGTGATAAATTCAGTTTGGGGAGATCCATTATCCTCGTCATTTTTCGATTCACGTTTATCTTTAACTACTTCATAACGGATTAGATTTTCGTAGAGGACCGACTTTAAACTTTGGAGGACAATGTTTCTTTTTAATTTGGAAGGGAAATCTATCGATTTGATGTTACTTGCTTATTGTTTTGTTCTCACGTACCCGTTTTCCCACAAAAATAGAAAAAAATTTAAATTTTAAGTCATAAAAATATAATAAAAAAAATATATATATATATATATATATAAATGTTAAGACAAAAATGTAGGTTTTCCGTTGGTAAGAATAAGAAGTAATTTTTGACCCGATCGTACATGTAGAGTTCTAGCTTTCTCCCTTAACAATTAATGATGATAGTTTGTGCTAGTCTCATGTAGACTTTAAACATGCTAGACTTGAATCGTTAGTAAATGAAGACTTGTGCTAATCTCAAGTAGATTTTAAATATGCCAAGTTGGATTTTATATAGGCTAAGTGTTCGCGAATTTCTTTCTTAGAGATTTTAAATTGCGAAGAACGAGAAATGATAGTGTTATTTATAAGTCATGACATTAAACGTAGAATAGTTGGTTTTCTTTCAAGCTCATATGTATTAATTGTGGCTTTTTCTCCCATTAGCTTGTTTCACCTCTATATAAATGTTTAATAAATAAAGTTGTATGGTTTTTTGGTTAATAATTAGCTAATAGAAGTTTTCTTTAGTTCCTTTGTGATTAGGATGAGTACACATTAGTTTACTTCTATTTGGCATACTATATGTATCACATTAATAAATATTTTGCTTATTCCTTAAAGAGCCTTAGGGTATATGGGATAAGTAGAATTCAATAATAATCCGAGACTGATAAAAGTTTGTTGTATCTTGCCGGCTCACAACCGATGTTACAGCCTTCTAAAAGGTCGAGGAAGTTACCGAAGTCGAAATATGTTTGCTACATCTTGTCGGAGGCGTGGCCGATGTTGTAGCCGTTCTAAGGACCTTAAGGTATAATAATTGTTGCTTATTTTTTTTTACTTTGTGCCTTAAAGTGCCTAAGGGGTATATGGTGCAAATAAGATTAGTCCATTCATGTCTTAAAGAGCCTTAGGGTATATGACATGAATGGTGCCTTGCTTAAGTTGCTAATTAAAGCAAATTTTGGTGGCTCGATGTGGACTTTAATCTTGTTGATGTTGATCTTTTGAAAAGGGCTAGGTGCTAATTAATGGTTCTTAACCGTTACGCTTTATTTTTTGGAAGTAATAAGTATCTAATCAAAGTCTTACAAGAGCCTTAGGGTTTATGACTTAAGTAAAATTTGAGAAACAAAAAGTAGGATTTGCGGGAGGAAAAAGTAAGTACACAATTAGTATTTATGAGTAGTGGTTAGTGTCTGAATTGTAATTAGCAATGATCTTGTTTTTAAGCTTAGTGGGAAAGTGAAAGATTGGGGATGATGAAGTATCTTTTAGACACTTAATTGTGCTTTTTGTTCTATGTTCCTAAAAAGTTACCAAGAGGTAATGAAAACCTTTACATTATGTCAAAACGCAAATAAGTTGTAGTTAGTAAATTATCAAGAAAAATTATAAAAAGAGAAAAATCTTTGAAAAATGGGAAATCGGGTGTTTTATAACTTGTGATCTCTTAACTCTCTCAACAAAAATCGTTGCTACTTTTCAAAGGTTTAGTTTGGGGAAGTTCGAGGTATTTGGTTATAAGGCTTGTGATATTGCGTGAGGAAACACAACAATGGTTTAGTTAGGGGAATTTTGAAGTGTTTAAAATACACATAATCCGTTTATAACTAAATACCCAAATAAACCCAAAACAGACCAAAATATGAGCCAAAAATATGCTTGTATTTGTGTTTTGTGTATGCAGGTACGGATATATCAAAAATTATATAAAAAAACCGTCAAAAGCGGGCAAGCACGGACACGGGAATCAGAAGAGTACAAAAAGAAGCCAAAGAATCAAAACAGAAGCCAGAAATTTCAAGCCTCAGTCAAATCCAGTCAAAAGAATTGGTCAACAAAAGTCAACCAATAAAAGACAAAACCCAAAGTGTTTCACTTTAGCCCTCCAAGTTTCACCAAAATCTAAAATAGTCTCTCACCTCTTATGGGGCTGAAAACCTAAATGGTCCTTACCCGGATCTTTAGCCAAACCTAGCACAACTTCCCTTTATTTAACCACAAGGGCCCATGTTTTGAATATCTCAAATCCTAATTATATCTAGAAAAGAGGAACAAAGAGGGGGACTGAGTTTGCAATTCAACCAAAGTTTAAAACTTATTAACCCGATTCAGTTATAAAATTGGCACCAAACAAGTTACTGTTCATTCGTCTCTATCATTTCACCATCTTAGGTAAATCAAGGGGCAAATGAGAATTAAAGGGTCCATTAGTCATTAAAGAGTCTCTATACAAATGAAGGGAGAAATTCTGTCATATCAGTTAACTCATAGCTCACATAAAGAGGAGACACGTCAGCCATGGTGAAAGCACACTTATTGGTGGGTTTTGCTCTCAAATCACTCACATAAGTAGCACAAGCTGTCACAATCATAGGGTGACAGCTTGGCAATCCTCAAGTGTCCACAATGTGATCCAACGGACAAGATAAAAACCCCAATGATTGGAGATTAATGAACGGATGGATTGAGAAAAGCTACTAACTGAATTGGGGCTAGAAATCTTTATAAGATGGCTATAACTAGAAAATTTATCACACACAAAGATGGGGGGGGGAATAAGTAGTTAGCTTTAGCTTAATTTTTTATCAGTCTCTTTCTTTTACTAATTTCAGTTAATGTAATTTTCTTTAAAAAAAGTAATGTAATCAGTCTCTTTTGTTAATGCAATTCAGTTTAATTATGTCTTAAGATCTCTTGTTTTCTAATCATAAGCTCTCATTTTCTTTTAAATTGTTAAGCTAAAGTTCATAAGCTATTCTTATTAAGCTGTGTAGACTCTAAGTGAAAATTGGTTTAAATTAGTCTAATTCTACTTAAAAATTTTAAAAATATACTGCTTAATTTACATACCTTGCTATTTGAATTGAAGATTTATGGAAGTTTTGACCAGTCATGGAAGGGTCAAAGATGGACTTTTCTCCCTAGCTTATTCATTAAAGCTAGGAGACGATAGTAGATAAGCTCTAGAGCAGTTTATGCTTTGTTTAGTGAGGACAAGTAAGTTTTTTCATTTACTTTTCTAATTTCATTTCCTAGCTTAATTTAGCTAATAGTGTAGGACTATCAAATTGTATTTGCTTATTTTGTCTACTTATTAGTACTATTTGCCTTCTATATTGCTTATTATTTAGTTCTTATATCTGATTTTAGCTTAATCATCTTAGATTATAGGTTTACATATATTTGTCTTAAAAACCATAAAAAACCAAAAATAGTATAAATTAGCTTAAATTTTAGATTACTGCTTATTTAGTTGTTAATTCATGCTTATTAGGGATAATATAAACTCTGCATCATCTGGTCTTAAGCATTTGATAAATAGATTTTCATTCCAAAAGCTTAATTTGAATCTGTCACTTTTTAAGGGGTGTTTGGTTTATGCAAATTTGACCTCAAAGTCAAAGCTAATTGGTAATTTTGCTTTGGTCAGCTTAGAGTTCATATTGATTAAGTTTTATGGAGGTTTGAATCATTGGCTTGAATTTTTAAGCATTTTGTGGCTTATTCTCTTTGTTCCTGCACCAGGACACCTTTTTCCTTTATCTCTTGTTTGATAAATTTGAAACCAAGCTTTTGTGGGCTTGTTATTTGTTGCATTGTGTTTAGACACACTCATTGAGTATGTCTATTGTTGGTTTTCTCACCAAAGTTTCCTGCAAAATGGTTTTGACCCATTTGGTTAAATGCAACAGCATTAACTTAAAGTTAATGCTGCTTGTTATTTCTTAACATTTTGGTTAGTCTTAAAATAAGTTTTAGCCTCTTAATTCAGCAAGCTTGTAGCTTATACATTCAGTTAATATAGATTAAAAACTTCTTTTTAAATTTCTAGTTAATTACCTGGTGATTTGCCTTTAATGTTTCAAAAAAGACCAAAAAACAGTAGTAAGTAAATTTAGTTCCTAAATTTCTTTTTTAGCTTGTGGTATCTGTTTTATGACTTGAATTATAGCTTATAGGTTTCTTTGATAAGTATTCATAAGCTAAGGTTCTGCTTATCTTATTAAGGTTTTGGCCATTTGTGTGTTTTTGAAGATTTAAGTGTTTTCTTGTGTCATTGCTTATTTGTTCCTTGATTTTAGTGAACTTTTAGTGTTTTCAGTTTAGTTTTCTTATCATTTCTAGTTCGTACACATTATAAGCTATCTAGAATAGCTTTTGGTTTTCAATTTGAGCTTATTTCAAGCCTTGTGCAAGCATTTAAGTAAAAATGAGCTCAAATGCCTACATTCTGAGGTCAGAACTTCATAAGCTCTTTTAGAGCTTATCTTTGAGTTTAAGCCCATAGTGCTTTTGTTAAAATTGATCTCCCCAGCTTATTCTAAAACTTTGTCTTTTGGGTTTTGATTTTAAGTGTTTATACTTTCACTTAATTTTGGATATTAGGACTAGGGTGAAAAAACGGGTGGTCCTCTGGGACCATTTTGTAATTTTTCTGTTTCTAGTTATTACTTGCCTGTTAAATGCTTTAGCCCCGTTAGCCCTTAAGTCTTTTACACAGTTAGTCCCTAAGTGAGTTATTAATTAGTTTTATTTAGTTTTAATTAATAAGTAGGGTTAGGTTTTAATTAGTTTAATTAAACTTTATAAAAAGATAAAAATTAGGCTTTTATTTTTTAACAATTTCTGCACTTTTTCTTTATTTAGGTGTAATTTTTATAAAAAATTTTAGATTTTATTTTTAATAGGCTTTATTATTTTTATAGTTTTTAATAGTTTAATTTTAGAAAATCATATCTTTTAATCTTAAAAGCCAAAATAGTATCATTTCTAAATTTTTCTTTTTACTTATTTCACTTAGGAAAAATACAATTTCAATTATTTTCTATTTTTTTTATTTTTAGGATTTAATTGGAATTAAATAGTTTTTAATTGATAAAAAATTCAAAAATAATCTAAAAAAAATATTTTTTAATTTTCTTAAAATTTTCTTTTATCCTAATCTATGTGTGGAAAATTAGTTTGCATTTTAGGGTTTAATCTTAGTTTACTTGCTTATTAGTAGCGTTTTATTATTTTACCGTATTTGTTTAATTGTTTAAATTGCCTTTTAATTGTTCAATTTTAATTGTTACTTTTATTTAGTAGATATAGGATTATAAAATATATATTTGCTTTATTCAAATTCAGAATCCACTTAAACGTGGTTTCAATTTCATAGTCATGGGGAAAGACCCGGGTGATAATACTTACCCGGTTAAATACTTCGTATTATTATTATTATAATATCATTATTTTTGAGGGTGAATTTTCCTAAGGGAATTTTCTTAATTGCTCTTGTGGAATATTATTTTATAGTATATTTTATTGTGTATCTAAACTTACATCAATTAGTGTTAGAAATACGAAAAATATCGATCATTTCCATAATATCGTAAGATAGGCTCGTAGTATAGTTTTTGGAACCTTGATAAGGTAAACGGGCCAAAGCCCATGTAAAGCAACAAGGCCTATAAGTGCGACTTTAGTGAGTATAAGTTACCCCTCTCACTCATGGAGAGGGTTGGTTGTTCACTTTCACATTTCTAATCTAATATTTCTCTTTTTCATTTCTCTCTCTAAAGTGTTCAATCCTTCCACTTTCTCTAGTTTTCTTGTCATTTGATTGTGAGATAAGATATATCACATATTCTACAATTGGTATCAGAGCCATGGGGTGGTTTAGCTAGGTTTTGTGTGTGTTTTATTACTTGTTTTAGGCGTGCATTTGGTTTGAACCTTGATAAGATATTTTCATCTTTTGTGGGTTTAAAAACCATAAAGCTATAAACTTTTTTGTTTGTTTATCTTAGTTTATCCAGATACAAAGGACAATCTGAACAACCTGTCATTGACAAGAGAAGAAGAAGATGGAACATCTGTAGCATTGAATAAGATGCACCATCAACAAGTATCCCATCAACACAAGAATAAGAACATTCTCTAATTATTTCTTAAGGTGTTGAAGAATCACAAAAAACACCACATTTTCATGATGATCCACTTCATGAATCTCTTCATGAAGACTCGACTTCTCAAGGACCGTCATCTAATGTGCGACCATCCCATACTCTATTTGAACTTAATGGTAGATGGACTAGGGATCATCCAATAGAAAATGCGATCGGAGATCCTTCTTGATCTGTCTCTATGAAAAAGTAACTCAAAACTGATGCCATGTGGTGTTACTTTGATGCCTTCCTAACTTCTGTAGAACCAAAGAACTTCAAACAAGCAATGACCGAACCATCATGGATCGATGCAATGCAAGAATAAATTCATGAATTTGAAAGACTACAAGTTTGGGAATTGGTGCCGTGTCCAGATAAAGTCATGTTGATCAAACTAAAATGGATTTATAAGGTCAAGACAGACGAATTTGGTGGGGTACTAAAGAATAAGGCTATATTAGTTGCTCAGGAATTCAGGCAAGAGGAGAGAATCGACTTCGAGGAATCATTTGCACCGGTTGCTAGAATAGAGGCCATTCGTATTCTTGTAGCAAATGCCTCCAACAAGAATATGACGATTTTCCAAATGGACTCAAAACGGCTTTTTAAAATGGCAAGCTCAAAGAAGAGGTCTATGTTTCTCAACCAGAAGGATTTGTTGATCAGGATAACCTATCGCATGTGTACAAGCTCAAGAAGGCCCTTTACGATCTCAAACAAGCACCACGTGCATGGTACGACATGCTGTCAAGTTTCCTCATTTCACAACATTTCTCCAAAGGTGCAGTTGATCCAACACTCTTCACACAGAAAGCAGGAAACGACTTATTACTGGTACAAATTTATGTTGACGATATAATATTTGCATCCACTAATACTGCTTTGTGTAATGAGTTTGCTAATCTGATGACCACTAAGTTTAAGATGTCGATGATGGGGCAGATGTCATTCTTTTTAGGGTTAAAAATTTCTCAAAGTCTAGAGGTCTTCCTTAACATCAAAATATGCTTCTAAAATTATCAAAAATATGGTTTGCTAATAGTGATTCTGTAGGACACGCCCTTTGGTAGAAATAGAATAAAACTGGATGAAGATCTACAAGGGACACAGTTGATGCTACACTTTACCGTGGCATGATTGGATCCCTCATGTATCTGACATCCAGTAGACCCGACCTTATTTATGCAGTCTGCTTATGTGCCCGGTATCAGGCAAAGCCTACCAAAGCACCTAATGCGGTTAAACAGAATATTTGATACTAAAGGGAACACATTAACATGGGTCTTGGTAATCGAAGGATACGATATGTCATTAACAGCATATTCAGAGTAGATCGCGCGGGGTTCAGGATCACTAGACGTAGTACATCAGAAAGCGCTCAATTCTTGGGTGATAAACTTGTTAACTGGTCTTCTAGAGCAAAAGAGCTCTACATTCAAGTACAGAGGATGCAATTATATTTCCTTATCTAGGTGTTGTGCTCAAATTCCTATGATGCGATCATAAGCTAAAAATTTATGAGTTGACATTTCAAGATTCTTGTACTGCGACACAAAGTGCGATTGCTTCTATGCTGCAACAACTTCACACACTCTAGAGCCAGCACCATTTAATGTTCGCCTACAATTTTTAAAAGATCAAGTGGAGAATGGAATAGTGGAACTATACTTTGTCCGGACCGAATATCAACTGGCTGACATCTTCACAAAACCCTTGCCACGGAAAGATCAACTTCTATCGAAAGCTAGGTTAATGAGGAATCATGTCTTCCGGAAAACGCTAAAACGTCTGATAGAGGAAGAGGACGAGTAATGGTGGTAACTCGTGGTATATCATGTGTATTATATGTATATAAGAAAACATAAAAACCCAAAAATATTTTTCATTTTTTATATAAACTTTTCAAAAAAGAAAATAAAAAAATCAAAAATCAAAAAAGAAAACAGAAAATTAAAAAATTAGAAAAGTACAAAAATAGGTTTTTCATGACATGTTTTCTAGCATCGATAATATTTACGGCTTTAGAAATGTCATTCAATAATAGCACAAAGCTGTAAATAAAGTTCGAATAGAAAATATGTCATATGGCTTGCTATTATTTCCGATAGCAACCCGGTCTTCAATTTAAAGGCAAGTATTTTAAAAATAAAACTTGACCTCTCAACGGGAAATTAATTTTTCTCGGGAATGAATTACTTCATATTCATTTAAAGGATTGTGTTTACTTCGCAACATAACCCGTGCTTCCTTTATACAAATTAATGTACGTGTCAGTGCATTTATTTGTCAAAATAAGAGAAATCTTATTTAATGGTGTTGATTTTTCAGAAATAAAATAATCATCTTAGTAATTCATCAGAAAATGATTTTTCAAGGCATTTGAACACGAAAAAAACGGATACAGTCTTTAATAGAAAACGGGTAATTGTTTGAGGGGGAGAAAAAATTTCTTCTTCAAAAGTCATCAAGAAATAAAAGAAAAAAGATTTTTAAACAATAACGGGATAATATTTAAAGGGGAGTTAATTAATTTTAACTTATTTAAGCATTATATGTTATGTGTTTATGCATTTAGGGTCTTGATAGCGTATCTTATGGTTTAGTCTAGCTTACTAAAACTTTAGGGACTAATAGTGTCAAAAGTCAAACTAGAAAAGCCTTAAGAAAGTTATTAAAGAAAATTAGAAAGGAGAATAGAGTTGAGGGGGCATTTGTGTAAAAAATCAAAAGTTTTTTAACAAACAAACACCTCCTTTTCGTCACTTTCACACACAAACACAAAATCACTCTAAGTTTTTTCCCTCCCTCCTTTTCAAATCGTCATCTTCAAGAACCTTCATATTTGAGAATTTCAAGCCTTAAGGTAAACTACAATTGTGTTCCTTTCCATCTAAACAACTAATATGCAAAAGGAATTACGTTGAAACACGATTGTTTGCTCGTAATCCCTAGAAATTGGTTTAGGGTTAGTGAAAATCAAAAGTGGACTAAATCCAAAATTAGTTGAGGGGTTTTGATGGGTAAGGGTCATAGATCACTTGATTATAATATTTTGTTATGGGGATAACACATGCTTAGGTTTTTCTTGATTCTTTGCCTCGATAATGTGGGTTTTAGGGAAAGACTTGAAAAAGTTTGTGGGTTTGTGGTTAAGTAGTGTTAGAATACCTGTTTGAATGTATTTGAACAAGAAAATCCAATGCTTGAATGTAGATTTTGTGACTTTGGATAAAACGGGTGATAATTTACTCATTTTGTACTCTAAGTGAAAAATTTGTGGTTAATTCATGTTATAACTGCTAAAAGATGCTTATATATGTTTGTTTCATGTATTTGTGTAGTCCTGTTGCCTAAAAATTGAGTTTGTGAAATTCAAAATTTATATAGGGTGATTTATACTTCACTGTCTATAGGCGGCGATTTATACGTCCTTATAGGCGGCGATTTATACATCCCCTACAGGTAGCGATTTATACATCCCCTGTAGTTTTGTGTTATTTATGTTATCTTAAGAGCATAGTTTCTCGTGTGTGGTTGTATTATGATTTGTCTCTCGTGATAGGGCGGATACCCATTTCCTTATTAGGATTAGCGTACGATGTAGTTGGTATATTATGTAAGCTTGAAATTTATTCGAGCTGAGCGATTTTATTCGAGCTGAGCGATTTTACCGTTTTTCTGTTTTAGAGTGGTTTTGAGGTTTTCAGTGCTTTCCGGGAAGCTTTCCCGCGTTTAGCGAAAATCGTCACGTGGCGCGTACTGGCACGACAATTTAATTGGGAATAAGTTTAAGTGTTTTGGAAATGTGTTAATGGGTTTATTTATTTAATAAATTCATGATGATAAAAGAACGTTGGTTTAAAACGTAAATCGTGGGTGTGAGATTTAAAAGTTATCAAAAAACGGTTGTTTTTGTGAAATTCGGTAAAAGACTGTAACAGTCGTAAAAAGTGGAATTTTGGTCAAATATGAGTTGTCAAACCCTATTTTGTGGTTTAATGTGTTTTTAAAATAGATGAGCAAGGTTCGTTTGAGTTTTGTCAAAAAATTCATGTTTTCGGTCCTAAGCCGGCCGGCAACGGCTCAAAGTGGATTTTTGTAGCAATTTAATGTGATAGGTGTTGATGACATCAAATAACGTCACTTTATTATATCATTTATCCCATCTATTTTACCCACTTTTATATAATTATTGCATTATTTGGTACTTAATTGCTTTAAGTTGATAAATACAGTAATTCAGGAGTGTTTTGTGAAGATAAGCTAAAAGGCGCATAAATTGGAGCTAAAACGAAGACATTTGAAGATTTCTGAAAATTCACCAATATGCCGTATCCAACTAAAGAGATACGGCGTATCAGCGCCAAGGCTTCACAAGAAAATGCGCTTGACCAATTCCCAATACGGCGTATCCATGTTATCTACATACGCCGTATCCATGAGGATAACTATTCAAAGATACAGTAAATCAAGTAAATTGGGAATTATATCAAAGATTTATTATGAACGTAGCGCGCACTCTAAGGAATCCAACCCAATACGCCGTATCGACCTATCTGGATACGGCGTATCAAGTATTTTTCAGCAACTACTCAAAAACGAGTTTTCAGTGTGCAATATCATATTCTTTATACCATACTCATCAGAGACGAATTTTAGAAGAGAAGATCAGCCATAAAGGTCAATCATTGATCACGAATCCATAGAAGAAATCGTGTAATTTTTACTCTTTTAATCGTTCAATTTCAATTGTTTGATTACGCTTGTATAATTACAATGGTTGTGGGCTAATACCCTTGGGTATTAGCCATCTTAATGAAAGTTCAATGTTTGGTTTGTTTTAAAATACGAAATGTTACAGCTTCAATATATTAATACGATCACTCTTAATAGTGATAGGGTTTACAACCTTGAAGCTATAACTAACTATGAGTAAAACGTGTATATGATGATTGTGTAGAGATTGATGTATTTTCTCTACACCCTAGGACCTCCTTTTATAGTACAAGGAGTCCTAGTAGGTTACAATACAATTAATACTTTCCTAAGTATTCTACATCAATACTTTCCTAATAAACCTTGTAACCTACTCATCATATTTAATACTTATTAATACTTTCCATAAGTATTCAACCTTCCTAGTCAACACATTTAATATTATAAGGAAACTAAATCATTTGGATATCAATCCTGATCTTCATATCTTTGACCATATCTTCTACAATCTTCCATTATTTGTAGAATCTTCATTATGTCGATTTAGTCCCTCTTGTTTCATTTATTCAAACAGCATCAAGGAATCTTTAATTCCCAACAATCCTCCCCTAAACTTGATATTCATCTTGTTAATCATCAAGTTTCTTGAATGAAAGATTCCCAACAATCCTCCCCTAAACTTGATATTCACTTGTTAATCATCAAGTTTCTTCAATGTAAAGCTTCTTGATCACCAGGAGGATGTATCCAAACACCCTTCACTTCTAATTGCTATTTGAAATCTTGTATTCCTTGATTCTACATCATTTTAAAGTTCTCATCAATGAAGGTAACCTCTGCATCTGCATCATCAATCCTCCCCTGTTTGGATGCATCCTCACCCAAACTTTCTTCATTATCAGATAAGTGGTTTTTAAATTCTCTAAATCACGAACCATGGTAAGAAAATTGGTACAAAGAATCATCAATTCAATAAGTTCAAAACTATCCTCATCACTTTGAAGTGAATCACAGAAATGTATAGTTTTTGGCAAACTACCAGCCATAAACGAATTGATGATTCTTTATCGCTTGCCATTTGCCTCGGAATAGCCAATTCTTCATAATAAAACATGGTGAATTAATAACCATATAGTTTTGGGCAAACTATCAGCCATCAACGGATTTGAGAAGTCTTTACCAAGAGTCATTTGCTTTGGACTAGGCAACTCTTAACTGTGAAGCATGGTGAGTTAAGAACCATATAGTTTTTAGCAAACTATCAGCTATCAAAGGATTTGAGAATTCTTTAGCAGATGCTGTTTGCACTGGAATAGCCAATTCTTAGTGTCGGTTAGACATGGTGAATTGATTACCATTTGTTGTGTTGAAATGAAACCAACACCTGAAAATTCTCCTATCCCTTGTAGCTTTCCAATTTTCAAAACCACTATCCATACATCAAGCTAAGAACAAACTATCCGAGAACCAAACTGTGTGTTTTATCTGATATCGCACAATGCTAGCAGTATAAACTCATTTTAATACTAGCAGTTTGATCAAAGCTGGTAGTGTTAATACCCTTCTGGCAGCACTAACCACCCCTTCCCCATAATCTGCTAACAATCAAACTGCCATATCCAATCACCAAAGATCGCATCATAACACACAGTAGCATCTATACCTGAAACCTTTAATGCTTCCTACTCTCTATTAACCCATTCATAATAGGGTTTTACCAGCGAATATCACACAAACCTGCTAAAGAATTCTAATGTTCAACCAACGAACAGTAGTATCAAAACTTGTAGCAGTATCAATGAATGAACACTTCACATCAATAAACTTGCTTTTTTTAAGATAGGGCCCATCAAAAGATTACGCAGTCAATGATTATCAAAACATACCATATATACCATCTTTACTAAACTTATATCACACGTATTAATTCCAGCATCACATAGAGTTCACCAAACATCAGTACCATCATCATTTAAACATACACAACCAGCTCATAACATATCTAGAGTGAAAGCCCATCACCTATCTGCTCTAATATCTTTTGTTAAGAACCAGCCCAATTCAAATTGAGAAAAAGAGTATATATCAGTTAGGGTATCATGACATATCCCTAAACACAGTATACACTTGCCTCTCTTTGTCCTTTGTCTCTAAACACAAACGCAGCAGCAAGAACATTTAAAACAAGCAACATTAAATGTATACGCACAATATTAATCATATACTGTTAGCATTAAGAATAGTGGATATTCCTGCTCGAACCATGATCCTTTTTCTTCAATCATTTAGCCACCATCACATAAAAACCCTAATAGTAGTAACAAGACCAACATCATTAACTCCAAAACCTTAGCAGTACTAATCTCGTATACCACTGTTACATACAAACACGAACCAATCTTATCTCTCTTCTCACACATCATCACGAGATCGAACAACAGTATTAAAAAGTTCACAAATCCTAAATGTTTACTCCTGTAGTCGTGACAGTAGCAACATCTTAAACCAAGAAACGCATCCTTCTGAACCAACATGCTACTATCATCCTTCATCTGCTTGTCATTCTTATTAGCACATATTGAGTAACTTATTATACTTATACTCTCAACCATAAACACAATAACTTATAAGCTTCAATGATTAAGAGTAACAAGATACAAGAACCTTATTAGGGCTTCGCAACGATCACATCCATACCATGAGTAATACATCACCGAATCTTGTAACCTGCTGTTTTAACACGACCATCATCAGACCTTCATATAATAACATGATCGTGACCTGCTGCTGTAAACCCTCCATGTCGAACTCTATTAGGGTTTTGGAAAACCCTAAATCTTCTTCTTAACAAACTTCTGATTAAAATAAAACCCTTGTAATCTAGGTTTCGTTGAGAACACCACTATGCCTTTAAGTAATTTCTTCATCACAACATTCTTCTTGTAGATGACAGCACTACTAATAACCCTTTATATTAAGATTACACTTCCCAAGTCTGCTAGTCCGCACACCAAAGCCTAGGAAACATGTACTGCTGTAACCCCTTTCTCTCACAAACCTTATCATAGTAACCCGTTGAATACTACACCTGTTGTATCTTTATCATTGTTGTTTATTTGCTGTAGCAACATCAAAATTACAAAACCCACAACACTTCCATTGAACAACAAAACCATAAGCATTACCAATAGCCTTTTATCACCACAATACTTTATACAAGTATGACAACAATCACAAACCAACTGCTTTTAAAACTCACGCTAGCAGTACTAAGTTCTTTGTACTAGCAGTACAAAGTAACAACTGGCAATGACTAATAGTTACTAGCATACAAAACAATCAGCACCATTGAACATAAACTTTCAAGAGTTGCCCTTCTTGATACGCCATCAAAATTAAACCATGCAGCCAATCTCCCCTGTTCACTTTTTGCAAATCTAATCAGAATAGGTATAGACAACACCTGCTGTGACTTCAAACACACAAACATATGCATACTACACTTAACCTGTTTGTGATACATAATTAAATAAACCTTCTTCTTAACCCCTTGAGTTTTTCTTGAAACCATCTGTTTAGAGATATGTGAAAACCCTAGTTTTCCTAGAATATCTTAAAACAAACAGTCAGTAACAATATGAACCGACACCATACTATCTTTCCATCTAACACTTTATTTCTCTTTTCTGCCAAAAGTTAAGTCCTATAGAAGAACAAAAATACAAACACAGTAATACACAATTACACTCTTGTTTTGAATGCCCAACATAAGAAAGTTAGTGTCTGTTTGAAGTCCAAATCCGAAACAACATAACCTGCCTATGCAATCAACATAAATCATATCTTGTCAAGGTCTTTGATGCACTATTGGATTTGAAAACATGGTCTAATTCTTCCAAGTTTTGGTTTCCAAACCCAGCTACTGAGCCTTAAAAGTATTAACATCTCTTTTGCCTAGCGATAATTAACCCTTGTACTCTTAACAGTATTAACTCTTTTGTTGAAATATCTGTTGTAATTTGCTATTTTCTTGTTAAAGGGTCTTTTAACAGATGAATATGCTTTATAATAAGAGTATGTTGTTGGCATAACATCATTCATTGTTTTTCTGGATTGAGCAGTACTAACTGATTGGCAGTATTAAGTGATACTAGGCCTGACTTAGTTAGTACTGCTTGTGGAACTATGTTACTTTTTGGATTAAGGTGAGAAAATCTACCAAAGTTCTAGTGATTCACCCTCTTTGAGTTGTTCTACACTAGTTTAACCTGTTTTGATCATTAATCTTTCTCTTGTGTTTACAGGTATAGTGCAAGTGATCAAAACTACCACATACATAGCAAGCCTTATTGTTAAACTCAAAATTTTCACCTAATTTCTGAGTCATCATACCATTCCAGTTTCTTTTATTTCCTCTTGGGCTCTTATTGTTTTTCCTAGGGTTTTCTGCTTGCTTAACAGTTTCATTCCTAGCATTAACAGATTTAATATTTTCAAAGCTAGTTTGACTAGTTTTGGTTACTTCCTTACTTTGTCCACAATCTCAACACTTTACTGTCAGATTCCCATTCTCAAGATTGGGTTCACTTATCCTAACAGTTTTAATTTTAGTCATTTCCACTTTATCATTACTAGTTTCGGAATTACTTGTTTTAACTTTAGACACACTAGTAATTATTTCACTTACTTTAGACTCTTTTGCACCATTATGCCTAAAACTAGCTTTATCATTAGCACTCAATTGACTATTAAGCAGTGTATTAAGACTTTTTCGAAAAGTTTTAATGATTCTAATTGGTTATAATTCTTCTTTTCTTTTACAGCTTCTTCTAATAGTTTTTTTATGGAAAAAAAAAAAAAAAAAACAAAAAAAAATTTGTGAGTACATCAATTTTGTCATCTAAATCAATTTTCATAAATCTAATCTTTTCCTCATACCAAAGTTGATTTTTCTGATGAGCAACTAATTGAGCCTCTACCTTTTTAAAGCTTGAGTATAGGCTTGAATTTCTATACTAGCATCACCAAGTTGTTCCCTTTGAGTATCATATAATTTTTTAAGTTGTGCATATGATTGCTCACATTTAGTAGAACAAGTATGTACCTTAGAATTAGCATTTGAAGAACTTGAGCTGTAGGCCATCTCTTCTTCGACAAACAAATCTTGTGTGTAGAAAATGTGTTCTTCTTATTCTAAGCTTCTCAACCAGCTTTGATACCACTTGTTGATCCGTCTCTGACAGATCTTTTAACTCCTTAGCTGATATAAAGGTTTTAGTTGATATGGAATAATCCAAGAACAACTATGGTAAAACTTGTGAATTGGGAATATCACAAACATATGGCGGACAACTAGGTTTTGTATACTAGAAGAATAATAGCAATTACCAAACGTGGCAGCTTCAATATATTAATACGATCACTCTAATGGTGATGAGGGTTAACAACCTTTGAGCTATAAACTAACTATAGTAAAACGTGTATATGATGATTGTGTAGAGATTGATGTATTTTCTCTACACCCTAGGGCCTCCTTTTTATTTTTTTATAGTAACAAGGAGTCTTCGTATGTTACAATACAATTAATACTTTCCTAAATATTCTACATCAATACTTTCTTAATAAACCTTATAACCTACTCATCATATTTAATACTTATTAATACTTTCCATAAGTATTCAACTTCCTACAAACACATTAAAATATTATAAAGAAACTAATCATATTTGAATATTAATCCTGATCATCATATCTTTGACCATATCTTCTACAATCTTCCATTATATAATAGAATCTATCTTTATGTTCGATTTAAGTCTCACTGTTTCATTTATTCAAAATGCATCAAGGAATCTTTAATTCCCAACAATCCTCCCCTAAACTTGATATTCATCTTGTTAATCATCAAGTTTCTTGAATGAAAGATTCCCAATAATAGAACAAGTAACCAAACAGCTAACTTAATACAAGTGTGATTTGGATACGATCTACGAATCCATAGAAGACAGCTCTGTTTGAATACAAGTGTCTCATTTTATAGGATAAAGAAGAACAAGTAACCAAACAGCTCTGATCACGAATCTATAGAAGACATCGTGTAATATTTACTCTCTTAATCGTTCGATTTTAAATTGTTTGATTACGTTTGTATAATTATAATGGTTATGGGCTAATACCTAGGTAATAGCCATCTTAATGAAAGTACTCAATGTTTGGTTGTTTTTAAAAAAATCACAAATTTTATTGTATCGTTGATATGTTTAATTTGTTTATCCACCTCATACTTGTTTATGTGTTTGAATATCCGACCTATCATTCAACTGGGTCTAGTGATACGGACCAAGTAATCTAGATACCGGGATAGCTCTCCATATTTTGTTTCATATGTCTGGACCAATAAGATCACAAATAACGTTCTGTCTTTGTCTTTAAATTATGAACTTAGTTGGATCGGTAGGTGACCCATTTAGGTTTCAGAAATCATGCTCTTAATTTACTAATAAAGATTGGAATAGTGGACTACCGGTATATAAAACACCGTCAAACAATAAGTGGGTAAAGTCCCGTTGGGCTAGGGTTTTAACAGGATCACCACTGCTTTAATTCTTTAAGATAGATTATAATTAAACTAAAGGATGCTTTATGCGGATGCGCTTAATTGTGACAGGATTAATCGTGTCTAGGTCTTAGGATGATGTCCCGCCTAAGTTTTAAGAATGATATTCTAACATTCCGGATTTAAGGTCACTATTTACTCCGAGCTTTATTTCTATTTTCATTTTTAAGCGAGTTATTAATTTTACGTTTACCGGATTTAGTAAGAATTTTCCAGTTCTTAGCTTTGCGTGAGCCGTATTTAGAAATCTATTCCGTCTTCGCATCTTAATATTATTTAAATAATCCATAATATTCCTCGACGATTATAATTTTCATAATTTTCATTTTCCGTTGTGTTTCGCGTTTACGTAAATTCTTGCTAAAACTCGCATTTTTACCTAAAACATTACCTTTTCTTAATTAAACTTACAATACACTTTAGTTAAACTTTTATAAACTAAAAAAAAAATACATTTTCCCAAACCCAAGGCCCTATGGCCGGTTCTACATGACCACACTCAACCTTTTTTTTCTCTTTTCTATAAACCTAATTATACTTCTTCATTTTCCCCATACATGCAAGTAACTCTTCATTCCTCAAAATTCAAATCCTCTCTTCTTTTGGTCTCCATTTCTGCCGAAATTAGCCTCATCACCACCACCATCATACAAAATTTTCCTACTCCTTTTATCCATTATAACACCATCCTAAAGCCTCTTGCAAAGTTTGGTGCAATTTCTGAAATTGAAGAAGTTAGGGCTGGTTTTCCTTGAGGTTTAGGATTGGGGTTTTTGGAAGAATATTAACTCATTAGAGGAAGGTTAGAAGCTTTTTAATCTTGTGGTCATTAGTTCGAATCAGCCCACACAAGAAAAGAGGGTGTTCTTGTTTGATTCACTAGCCTTAATCTTCTTTTTGTAAGCTATATCTTTCTTTTATTTGTCCTACCTTTTTATTTCTTGTTTTCTTTAATTTTAATCCATGAAAATGGATGTTTAAGTTCTGAATATATATATGTGATGATGTTCTTGAGGGTGTTTTCATTTAGTTATGGCATTTTGTTAGGTCTTGGATGATTAAAAATGAAGTTTATAAAGGTTTTAAGTTGAAATATGGGGACTGTTTTGAAAAAGTAAAGCAAGACTTGTGATTACTAAATAATATTTGCCTGAACTATGATTAAATTACATGAACTGGAAGATACATGCTTAGCGATATAGGATAGTTGGATGCTCAACCAACTCCTTGGGATGAGTGAGTTATGGCCAAAACAAGAAAATAGGTCAAATCTGGACATATGATTGGAATACGAGTTAAACTCCAAATTTTTGCCATAAAATAATAGATCTAAAGGTTTGGGTCCAGTATTTATTTTTTTTTTTTTTTTTATGTATACATCACATAGAAACCAAGCCTTATGACCTTCACCTTCATTTCTATCATGGTTGGGATTTATGGCTAGTTAGTAAAGGGTAAAATTTTTTACCTAACTTTCCGTTTTTGGACAACCAGGGGTAAAATGGTCCTTATCCCACATAGTCACGAAACTTTGTAAATTAAAGACTTACATTTCTGGAAACTAGACACAAGATATCTTTGCCATGGGTAAAACCTCACCTATAGAACATTTGTGAGCTAGGAGATATGAGTCCCATGAAGTTAAGTAAAACTCAGAACCTAGTTTTTTACTCTAGTCAAAATTGAAAACGTATGGTACACATGATAAAATAACAGTTAAAGCCCCTAATCCTATAGATGTTCATTTGAACTATAAGGACCAGGTTCACATGTCAATTGGGGTTAAAAAGGACTTGGTAGGGGGGGGGTGGGGTGAGTTTCTTGTGAAATGCCAATACTTAATCTCGGAAACACATCTCATGATCACATGTTTAATTTTCTACGTATTGTTACTTTCTACGTACTAAGTCGCGTCACGTATTTTAGGAGGTGCTTAGGAGTACTTCCCGCTCGCTCAAGACTCATAATACTTCTGATCTAATTGTCCTTACGGTGAGTTCATAGCCTCGTATTTTTACACTTTAATTGTTTTAGAAACCCGTGAGGGAGATAACATGCTTGTTTTTAAAATAGAACACAAGGAACCCGAATGTATGCTAGTAGCCTTGATTATTATAAGTTAGCTTAACTCGCTAAATAAAAAGTCCTACGGAAATCATGAATTGTTAATTGCGTGAATAAGCAAAACGCTAATACATGAATAGTACGATTAGAATTACCACCTCCGATCCGTGACGACTAGCTATCGTCTTGTGTTGGGAACATAACACTACGGACGCATTGTATAGAGAATAAGATACACTCATAGCGAGGGTGTATAATGGGCATTATATTGAATATATGGTAAGGTTCGATGTCATGAGGCTTATAATAATCCCCCTATAATGTTGTCTGATCCACATCGTTATATCCTGATAATTTTTTGAAATGACTACTTTGTGTTTGGAAAAAAAAAATTGTTTATAAAATTTAAATATGTTAAACTCTATGAATTTCACTCAACATTATTGTTGACGTTTTTAGCATGTTTTAATCTCAGGTACTTGAAAGAAGATTCGATTGCGATGGAGAATGAAGGCCCGATAAATAATAATTCATTCGAAAATGTTTTTTAAACGTTTGTATGAATGTTGTAAAACTTATTTGGGGACCGTGATGTAAACTTTTATTATTTGAATGAATGAAATTTTCTTAAAATGTCACTTTTTGAGTCGTTTTCTATGATTTGAGTTATTGTGCTATGATGTAACACCATTTGACCATTCCGCTGACATGACGCTGAAATGAGGGTGTCACAGATTGGTATCAAGAGCCTAAGTTATAGAGAACAAAAAATTTCAAAAGAAGAAAATGAATAAAAGAAATTTTTGGAAATCTTTGAACTATAACGATGCAAGAAGATATCTCGATTACCGACAAGACCAGGAATGAGAAGTTTTAATTTGGAAATATAACTTGAAATATAATATATGTTGGTAAAATTTATTAATATTAATAGTAATTTCTTAATACAAATACGAATATTTTTAACGACGCAGATTGTCATGGAGAACCCTAACTCCCCTAACGAGTCGAACGAAGCTATTCCCGAAGTAAACCCAGTTATTCCCGAGCCGAACCACGTTGAGGATGCCCATGATCCTAACGAAATGGTTGACATTCCCGATGATGAGGAGTTAGTAGATTATGATGGGGATGATAGAAAAGAACCTAAAGAAGAACCTTAGGAAGAACCCGAAGAAGAACCGGAACCAAATATTGGGCATGGGGATCAGTTTGCCCAACATCTTACCCACACCCGGTAATAAAATGGTGTGTTTAGAGGAGGAGAATATATGAAATGAGAGAATGTTAATGATGAGGATATCGAGGATGAGGATGTCGAGATTGAGGTTGATGATGCGGCAGAGTTGATCTTTCCTTATGAGGTGGAGGGTGACCAAACCTCGACACCTAGAGATGAGTCTTCTAATTCTGAGCCGCCTAATGCGGAGTCATCTGATTCTGTATCGTCTGATTCTGAGTTGGAGGACAAGGAGGCTGATATTGCACATAGGCCTACTGGTGGGACTGCTACCCAAAGGCCGTTTGCTATCCGTGATTTCCCGAGGGGTATGTATGAGGTAGGAGAGTCATCTGCTGCAACTTGACACAACAATGTTGGCGGATTGGAACCTGGGCATGAGCGTGACTTGGAGACTACTCCGTAACTCGAGCTAGCATAATTGAGCCGAGGTAGGTACCAACCCGTAACTAATACAACTCTTTGAGACTCGAGATTAAGATAGGTGAGAAGGAAAAACGATACTTGATCATGGACTTGGGTAATGTTGAAAAGACTTTGAGTAATGTGGTTGAGAGGTTGAAGATTCTTGAGAGTGAGGAAAATGCAACTTTGAAGAAAAAAGGTTTTTTGGATGTAGACCGCGACTAGGTGCATGGCCCCCCCCCTCCGATGGAAGCACGATACGACAGGAAGGAGTTTTTGCATGATCCATTGTTGGACAGGTGTTTTATGGGAGATGGTTTCTAAAGGAAGCGGTTCCTGAAGCCGCCCTCAGATATGAAGATGATGGACGTCCGAAGGAAGAAGTCAAAGAAGTTGGACTGAGGATGAATGGACCTTTCGAGCCATGTGGACCACCTAGTGACTCTTAGTAGATTAGTTTATCATTTGTAGTATCTTTTGTAAATCACTAACTAAACTGCGATGTCAGTTAGTAGGACTAGTCTTTTGGAGTTGTATAACATTAGATGGTGACATGTAATGTATGACAATGCAACTTGTAACTTGTTGGTGATTAATGAAATGACTATCTTTTGGTTCTAATTCTATGTTGTGTTGTCGTTACCTTTCTTTATTGTTCCTTCTAAATTATTCCTTTTGCTTAATACAATCATTGAATGAATACTCATTATGATTTGATTTGTGTTGTAACAGGATCATGCCGCCAAAACCTATGTCTGAGGCTCGTATGCGCGAGATTATTAGAGACCAAGTTACCACATCCATGAATGAATTTATGGCAAATATGAACCATGGAGCCGGTGGTGCTGGAGCCGGTGGTGCTAGATCCGGCGGTGCTGGAGCCGGTGGTGATGGAGCCGGTGGTGCTGGAGCCGGTGGTGCTGGAGCCGGTGGTGCTGGAGCCGGTGGCGCTGGAGCCGATGGTGCTGGAATTGGTGGTGCCGGACCAGTAGAAGCCGAAGTTACTGGGTGTACTTACATGACCTTCATGAAGTGTAACCCACACACTTTTAAAGGCACTGAAGGTGCCGTGGGTTTATGTCAGTGGTTTGAGAAATTGGAATCTGTGTTTCGAATAAGTGACTGTAGGGAAAAGGATAAGGTGAAATTTGCAACCGCCACCCTCCAAGGTAGGTCGTGCATGACTTGGTGGAATAGAAAGAAACTGCGTCCATGGGTATTGTTGCTACAATCGTACTCCTGGGCTGAAGTAAGAAAGTGGATGGCCGAGGAGTTTTGTCCTCAAAGTGTGTTGCAAAGACTAGAGCAAGAATTGTACAATTTGAAATTAAAACCGATTCCATGAACTGGCCCTGTTGTGTCCCAGAATGGTGGAGCCTGAGCAGGTGAAGGTGGAGCAATACATTCGTGGATTATCGAAGAACATACATGGTGATGTGACCTCGTCGCAACCAGCTACTATTGATCATGCTGTCCGTATGGCTTATCATCTTATGGGACAAATAATCCAAGATAAAACTGATGAGGTTCATGAGGGTGAAAAGAGAAAAGGGGAAGGAGATCGTGGTGGTCGTGGTGACAACCGACGCGACTACAACAACCGACAAAACCAAAGAAGGGCTAATGCTGGAGCCATGACCAATGCTGTATCAAATGACAATGAGGTTTGTCCGAAATGCAAGAACAAGAAGCATAATGAGGATTGCTGGAAGTGCGGTAAGTGTGGTAAGTTAGGGCACAAGACTGCTGCTTTGTAGGTGCCACCGACAAGAAAGATTGATTGTTATCAATTGCAATAAAAAGTGTCACCTAAAGGAGATTGCCCTACATTTGAGAAGGACTGGTCAGGATGGAAATAATCGTAGAGCTGTTTAACAAGTTAGGAGCTATGGATGCTCAGGAAGATCCGAAAGTCGTTACTGGTACGTTCTTACTTAACAACTGATATGCTACTGCTTTATTTGATTCGGGTACCGATAAAAGTTTTGTATCTACAAATTTTAGTACCCTTATTGATATTAAACCGTTGAGTTAAATACTACTATAATTCAACTGGCCGACAAAAAAAGTAGTAAGTACAATAATGTATTAATAAGGATGTGCACTTAACCTTTAAACCATTCTTTTCCAATCAATTTGATGTGTAAATAGAACTGGAAGTTTTGAGCATCATTATTAGGGATGGATTGGTATCAAGATATGATGCGCTAATTTGTATTGAAGAAAAGTTAGGAAATTCCCGTAGAATTAAAGACGTTGGTTATCTATAACAACCCAAGAATTTTCATCAACCTATTTTACTATTATCATAATTATACGGGGAAATTTTTCGCTTTATTACATTACTTGCATTGTCAATATCTCAGTATCCATGAAACTACATACTACAGTAAAAAAAATAAAAAAAAAAACAAAGACGAAGCTCACCAACCTCATCTATGGCAAATCCGGTCTTCAATATTGTCAACAAATATCATAAAAGTCAAGTCAATATCTTAAGAAACCATATTACAAACTAACATTTATTCCTATAAATGTACGATTCGCACGTTTATATCAAAATGGGCCTTAAAACTATCGTATACCTCTAAACCCTAATTCCATAAAAGATTAATATCTAAAGAGAATGTACAAGCTACTAAAGCATAGGTACAAGTAACATAACATATCATATGAATATACATTCCCTCCAAAGAAAGGTACAAGTCTTTCAAAGCTCAATATACAAGTCATTAATGCACGATATCTAAAATAGCCGTTCTACCTCCGTTTTACCTCTAATTTCTTCACCACCACTCCTGTGCAAGCTACTACACTCAATATACAATGTGTAAACCCTAATTATTCTATTCATAAGCTTTCATACACATTTTACACTCAAAACCCTAATTCAAAAGTCAGAAACCCTAACCCGAGCAAAATAGTAAATCATGACCCGTTTCTTGGTTTTTATCCATCATAACCCTAAACCACCCAAATAAGTTTTGAAATAACTATTTTTACAATCATATCAAATCCTAATTCAATCATTTATTCATCATTACTTCATCATTTTTACTTCAACTTGTACGTAAAACTATCCTAGAACCCTAAATGAACGTAAATTGGTTCATTTAACACGTTTACTCATTTTAAACCATTCTAATCCCAAATAACCAACCAAGCCATTATAAACCTAAAAAGAGTATTAAAAATCATTATCCATCATTAACTTGAAAGTGCAAGAAAACAAAGCCGAGAAAACCTTAATGGAATCCAGAAAACCTAATTATGCCCTAATTGAACTTTGACCCTTTCTCAATTTCCACCCATTATAACTTAAACCAATGACCAAAATTCATTGATAATACTTTATATAAGCCCTAGGATTTGTATTCCATCATTCCTAATCAAGAGTAAATGCAAATTTAGCCCAAAAAGTTTAAGAAAACCCAAACGAGCCTAGTTTGAACTCCGTACTCACATTTCCTTCATTTCTATCCGTTTTAACCCAAACGAATTGCTTAATCTTTACTATTACTTTAATCCCAGACCTTAATAACCTATTTCATCTATCCTTAATCATTATAAACACAATGTACCTTGGAAAGACTCTTGAAAACTATGCCGAGCCCAAAACAGACCCGCACCCCATTTTTGGCTTCTTTAACCCATTTTAGCCCTAACCATGTGCAAGTCACTTGAATAAACTCCTTCTAGACACCTTGTATGCTTGAACCTTCTCTTGGTCGAAATTAAAGGCACATGGCCTTCTTTTTGCTCCAATCAGCCGCGAACACCCAAACACCCCTAAAAACCTTCCACCTTGCAATCCTACCACCTCTAGACCTCAATACTCATCATGTAGCTTCAACACATCACCCCCTAGCTGTTACACACGTCCTATATCAGATTCATAAGCTTCCTTGGTCCTTAAGGGTTCATTTGCCTATAAATAGAACTCAAAACCTTCATTCTAAACTCGCACCACACCTCCTCCTCTATAACCTTTATAGGCAGCAATCCTTTGCTCCCTTATGATCCTAGGATCATTAAAGAAGTTCAAGAAGCGAATCCCTGAAGTATTGAAGCCTCGGAGTAAAGATACAAGGCGTACGAGTGGAAATACTACCCGAAATGACCCATTTCCACCATTTTTGATCATTGAAGCTCAAACCCAGGTTTTGAATGTTCTACTTCTGCTACTACACCCTTATAATGTTCATATGATCCTAAATATACTCTTGTTAAAGTTTCATAACTCAATTCATGCTCATTTTCCGTTTTGATCCAAAACCGTACACCCGAAACCCTAATTTCGCGTTTTTCTTAAAACTAAATGTTATAATGGTTAAATATTGTTATAATCTATCCTAGCATTCTTAAATAATGTTAAAATAACCACTTTATTGATTAATGAAGGAATTTGAACTTAAAACCCACGCGTTTACATTTTGAAACCCTAATATGACCCGTTTTACTTACTAGCTTAACGAATCGTTATTTTAAACTTGTGTTGCGTTAAATCTTCATATTTTAAAGTTATTATAACATTTATAATCCTAATGAAATGTTAAAATAAGCATGCATGGCCAAATTGGAATGTATTGTAATTATAATCCATGCAAAGGGTATATATCGTAACTTTTGGAAACTTATAACTAAAAGGACTAAAAGTGTCATTTTATCAAAGTTATAACTCCAGGGATCATTATGTCACTTTCCAAAGTCCAAGGTTTACTTGGTATATCTTTTAAAGTTGAAGAAAGTCGTAAAAGTGCAAACTTCAGAGGTATATTCTGCCACTTTTCAAACTTCAGGGTCAAAAATGTAACATTTTGAAAAAGTATAAAATCATATTCAAAACATTAACCGACATAACTTTGATTAACGCTTCTCGTGCTTAACATTTCCTGATATTGATCAAAACGCTTAAAACCGATTATATCATATCACAATACTAGGGAGCTTCATATTAAGGGGTTTCATCTTGGTATTACGTTCTGACTGAGTTGTTGGGTTTACGATTTAAAGTGCCCTAGCTCCTCAAACGTTTATTGAATGACTTCTGAATTATGATGGCCCAAACAGTGATACAATAATTCCAAACTCTTCAATCAAACTCATAACTCTTAAAACTAAAGTTCTAGAGTACAATCTTCCTAAGACTCAACATTTATGAAACCCTAATTTGACACGTGTTACTTCCTAGCTTAACGAATCGTTATTTTAAACTTGTATTGCGTTAAATCTTCATATTCTAGTTTATTATAACTTATAAATGTCTAATGAAATGTTAAAATAAGCTTGCATGGCAATTTAGACATGTTATCTAATTATAATCCATTCAAGGGGTATATATCATAATTTTCAAAAACTTATAACTAAAAGGGCTAAAAATGTCATTTTATCAAGGTTATAACTACAGGGGTCTATTATGTCACTTTCCAAAGTCCAAGGTTTACTTGGTATATCTTTTAAAGTTGAAGGACTAAAGTCGTAAAAGTGCAAACTTCAGGGGCATATTCTGCCACTTTTCAAACTTCAGGGTCAAAAATGTAACATTTTGAAAAAGTATAAAATCATATTCAAAACATTAACCGACATAACTTTGATTAACGCTTCTTGTGCTTAACATTTCCAGATATTGATCAAAACGTTTAAAACCGATTATATCATATCACAATACTAGGGAGCTTCATATTAAGGGGTTTCATCTTGGTATTACGTTCTGACTGAGTTGTTGGGTTTACGATTTAAAGTGCCCCTACTCTCAAACGTTTACTGAACGACTTCTGATTGATGATGGCCACGATAGTGATACAATAATTCCAAACTCTTCAATCACTCATAACTCTTTAAAACTATAGTTCTAGAGTACATTCTTCCTAAGACTCAACTATTTACTCAGTTGCGTGAACGGGGTATTTATTATCATTATGTTTTATCAAACATCCCTGTAAGTTGTGATTAAGGTCGTCAACTTTATTTCAGAATATTTATTACAAAAATTGACCCACACTACTCCAAGGTGAGTTCATAGCCTCGCCTTTCAATCTTTTGAATGTTTTATAAACCCGCGAGGGGGATACATGCTCAATTGTTTTTAATATATACAAGTACTTAAAACCGATATTGTGAGTTCATAACCTCGCCTTTACTTATTTACATGTTTTATAAACCTGCTAGGGGGATACATGCTTGTTACAAACTCTTTTACATACTCGTTTATCTTATAACAATGTGATTACTTTTCAAAGGCTTAATGAATTAATAACCCCATATTTCAATCTTTTGAATAGTTCATAAACCTGTGATACCTGATATAAACCATGAATGCAAGTGTTTTCTAAATGTATTATATCCAGATATATTATTGCCTAAGTAGCTTCCAGTGCCATTATTTACATATCATGAATCGATGAATTACTGTGTATTGGAGCGAACGCGAATATTGCTTGAATAGATCTATTTGGGGATGACGGCTCCCGTTGGGTTTACCCACTGTTTGGGGTAGCCCAAACTCACTTATATTTGTCCTAATGGGTAACTTTGGCAAGTTACCTTTCCACGGGGGACAATATGTCCTAAACCAAATATCTACTATGGTGATTTCCCTGTTAATGTATTGATGTCATGAGTTAGAATGCAATAAATAATGTTACCATGATGATTGGTCCCTGCATTAACAGTATTTTACATATAACTTGTATTCAAACTTATTACATTTCTAACCTATGAATTTCATCAACCATTGTGTTGACCCTCTTTTTATGCATGTTTATCTCAGGAATTAAACAAACATGTTTAGGTTGTGACGTAACTATATAGAATTATATGTTGTGTATTTATTCAAGTACATTATACTCATACGACCTATATATCAATTAGGTTGCATTCGGACTTTACGTGACGTTTCACTTTATTGATTTTCTATAATCAATACATTTCACTTAAGGTGAGTTTATAACCCCTCTACTTGTTTTATATTTTCTTTACAAATCTCAGGGGAGAATACATGCTAGTTACAACTTGTTTACATATATCTTTTACAATCTCTTTTACATACGTGATTGCATACTTAATCTTGTAACTCATTTATATACTCGGGTACATAAACGTTTGCAAACTTATTTACATGATTAATTACAATCTTTTTTACATAAACGTTTACAAACTCATTACATGATTGCTTACAAACTCATTTTCATATCTCACGGTGAGATACAATACTTGTTTTTTACTTAGGGACGCAACAACTCTACTTTTACTCGAATGATTACGGATTAGCTTAAGTGTATTGAACTGTTAATTACTCGGAGGGTAAACGCGAATGTTATAATAGATCTATTTGGGATTGACAATCCCCGTTCGGGTGAGTAGCGCTCACTAGTTCGACATATTGAACTAACAAAAGTAATACCATGTCGTAGCACAACTGGATTGGTGTCTACAGGGCCAACAACTACATACACATGAACACTTACAGTGCCTTGAATAAAGTGGCATACATACAATTCTACATCGCAGTTTCATGAACTTAAGGGTACAATCGTAATCACTCCTCATGTTGCATAATAGGCAATCCATACTTGAAACATTTTATGATATTGTGCTCATTACAATCATCATACTCTTTGAAACATTGTTGTCCAACATTCATACATACAATTTTGGTAACTATTATAACATGCATACTTTACAAATCTTTGATTCCAACATTTTAACAAATGCATTTTGAGTGTTTCGTGTTTACACGCATTTTAAAAACCTATATATTTTAATTTATGAGTTGTAAGTCTTGTATGGGCGGGACTTGTAACACAGTAAATTGGTATATATAGTTTTTGTGACTTACATTTACCTTTACATAAATCTATGAACTCACCAACTTTATGTTGACACTTTTAAGCATGTTTTTCTCAGGTGAAATAGATGCTTGACTTACTTGATGTGCATTGGAGTCTAGACTTTACAAGATTACATTCATGGATTTCTACTTACATTCAAACAAACAAATCTCATTGTATTATTTCATTCTTACATTATTGATGCATACTTTGGGACAAATGTTAAAACAATTTATATTTTAAGAAAATCAACGAGATTACTTTTCAAACGACTTATTTAGAGGTCGTTCTCTCATATCTTGTGCAAAGGTACTCATGAAGTAACGCTCCCGGTCAACATTCCGCTGCGACCCAATTTGGAGGTGTTACAGATTGGTATCAGAGCCAAGGTTATAGAAAACTAGGTTGCGTATTTTACCTAGACTATAACCGTTTTCACAAACATTGCATCACATCAAACTTTTTTTATGTGCATACACACTACTTGCTTACGTGACTTACGTGACTTATATATATATATATATATGTATAAATAATAAAAATAGTATATAATATATAATATATAAAATTAGTATAAAATATATATATATATATATATATATACACACTTACCTTCTCTTGCGTATATTTTACACTTGTGTATATAAGAGTTATCTATATAAATACTGAGATTTTTCTTAAGACATTATGAATGACACGATGGTCTTTGAAACCTTTTTCATGATTTTACATAATACCGTTTACATAACATTGAAACTGGTCACACTCCGCCGATCCCACTAGTCACCTTATCATTTAACTCTGAGTTGAACACCCGCCTCATATTGTTGAAACACCTACGTCACCTTGTAACCCGTCTTATCTAGTGAAACCTAAGTTGGAACCATCATAGACTCTATTTCCTCTAAGGAATTCACGTTATACTTCCTTTTACATGTTCGTTATACTATGTGGATGATTTTTAACTATCGTATGAGCATATCACAAATCATTTTGTTGTCATCTTATAAACTACCTTGTTTATATCTTGTGAATTATTTTCTCACACTGTAAACTATTTTGATACTACTTTATATATGACACTATTTTGACGAAAATGAGCATTGCATCGTTAGTCCTCAATTATACATGGCCTGATCACCCATGTATAATTCTGGAAGGACCATGCCATGCTGAGAATAGTCACCTTAAAACTTTTGTCAAAATCAATTTTCTATTTATATCTCCGAAAAGCAAAGTTTTGTGTGCGTGTTCATAAAACGCATTTGTCACGGGAAACTGAACTAGTAATCATAGTAACTAAGTATACCTTTACACCACCTTACTATATAAGGTCGACATCATCTCATACCAAATCTTAAAAGTCGAGACGCATCACTAGTCGCCCTAAGACAATCCACCAACGAGTTTCGTCGCCATTAAGAAATTCACTAAACCACCCATTCAACCTCAACGTAATACTATAGAACCTAGTAGAAGCAACACCATCATACGTATAAATTCGTTATCACCCTGGAAAGGAGAATGTTATAGATGACGCTTTAAGCCGAAAGGAAACAGATAAGACCACTAGGATTCGAACTTTAGTCACAACGATAAATTTGAATCTGCCGTCACAAATCTTGAACGCTCAAGCTGAAGCAATTAGAAAAGAGAACATTGAGACAAAAATCTTCATAGTATAATCAAGGAGTTGAAACCCGTATCAATGATACTCTCTATATTAAGAAAACAAAATTGGTTACCATGTTTTTGGAGGATTAAGATAAGTTTTCGAAGCAAGTATCAGCACCTCTTCACCAACACCACACCGGGAGACAACTCAAAATAAATCTCGAGACGAAATTCTTTAGCATGGAGAGACTGTAACAACTCACACTTTCGAGTCATTTTACGTCAATAAATATTCAACTATTTATTTTAAACTTTTACGCATTTACTTTTAATTTCATCCGTTTAGTTAAATAACGTAATCTAGAAATCAACAATCAACGTAAACCGACATCAAACAAGTAAAATTTTACGTCAAACAATTGTTATATTATTTTTACGAAAATAATTTATAACTTTTCATATTTTACTTTTATACGTTACGTAAAACGTTTATGTTTCGCACTTTGGAACCTTTTTGCATGCATGTAAACCATTCTACCTATCTACACTCAACCAAATACCTACAATTATACCCAATACCCAAAAATTATATAATTCTTACACATAAAAACAACTATAACCGGTCACCCTTCTTATATACACACAAACAAATATCAAATTTAGCTAAGTTACATACCATGTGCTAAAATATCTAGTTTTTCCAAGATACAAACCAACTCTCTTACAAACTCTTACACAAGCAAGCAATCCCATACCATCTTACAACTTGCCCATACCCCTCCCCTTAGTTTTCATGAATCATTGTACCATTTGGTTCCCTAAATATTTTGCTAAGACTTTCCTTATATACACTTCACCATATGGATCTCATTTCGTCAGTAGCAAAATTTCCAAAACCCATCTTTCTCTTAGCATAGCTTACAGCTCACCATAAGCCATAAACATCCTATATGTTTTTCCATTTTCTTGAAATTACAACCATACAAGGTTAATCAAGGGTATAGTCTAAGGTGTTCCAAGTTGGTTTGCAAGTTAGGACTTTCATTTATAGCAAGGGTTTTTCAAGAACAAATTAGGGTTTACATATTCAAGATTTAGGGTTGTCATAAGGATTTTGGGTTTAGAATCAAAGTCTATGGTTTCTATTTGATCACACACTTTATAAGCATACTACACTCACTCTTTTGATTTTCATACAGATAGATTATGTTCATTCATGTTTCTATACTTTCATTATGTATTTTTATACATAAACATATTAATTATAAAGTTATATCACCAACTAGTTTACTTTTATAAACATTTGCAAATAAATCAAGAACACACTACTTACTTATGATTTTAGACATGTGGTTAGGTTTATAAATCATAAACTAGCTTAATTAATCTTATGATTATTTCATGATATTATGAGGTGTTGGATGAGATTAGGTTAGTAGATGATTATGATTGTGGAAGATGATCGGAATATATAGACTAGTGGTTTTGTCGTATGAAAATGGAGTTGAAATATTTGAAAAAAAGTGTGTAAAATACCCTTAGGGACAACGGGTTTGTAACAGTAAGTTACAGATATTTTGTTAAGTTAAAACTTTAAAAATGTGTTAGTATATCTTACCACGATTCCGTGCATATAAAGAACGCGAGAAAAGGATGTAAAACGAAAAAGTTATGGCCAAAACTAGATTTGAAACAATACCGGCAAAACAGTTTTTCGGCAAAGTGCTGGCAGATTTATAAATGGTATTTTTTAGGGCTTTCGGGTCCGAGTCGGCTTAAATATAAAAGTACAAACTTGTTTAGAATGATGTTTTTCAACAAGATTACGTTTTTCTAAGCCCGAAAGTGTGTTAAAATGAGTAAAATCACCATAGAAACTATGTAACTTCTTATATAAATTTTCTGCACTATTTTTCTCACATGAATAGTGTTGGTTCGTTTTCAATAAAAACCTTACAAAATGATGTAGCATTACTTATATAATACTTATACATGTTTTTAACTTTATAAATATTACTTTACGAAATGATTAAACTATTTATGTAATATCATTATATAAATAATAAAAATATTAAATCAAGCGTTATTAACAAATAATCAATTATTGGACATTAAATATCAATCGTGACTTAAACATTGTTTCAACTTTTATTAATTAAACAAAACTCTTAGGTGGTGATATAACTTGATAATATACATTGTTGTATTTATTTTAAATACATTATTCTTATACGACCTATAATTAATTAGGTTGCATTCCGGATCGTTTGCGACGTTTCACTTTATTGATTTTGCTACACTCGATACATTCACTTGAGGTGAGTTTATAGCCCCTCTTTCACTTGTTTTACATTTGCTTTACAAATCTCGGGGAAGAATACATGCTCGTTAAAACTTGTTTACATATATCTTTTACAATCTCTTTTACATACGTGATTACATACTTGATCTCGTAACTCATTTATATACTCGGATACATGAACATTTACAAACTCATTTACATGATTGATACAAACTTGTTTACATAAACGTTTACAAACTCATTACATGATTGCTTACAAACTCATTTTCATATCTCACGGTGAGATACACTACTTGTTTTTACTTATGGATGCAACAACTTTACTTTTACTCGAATGATTACGGATTAGCTTAAGTTGCATGAACTGTTAATTACTTGGAAGGTAAGCGCGAATGTTATAAAATAGATCTATTGGGGATTGACAACCCCCGTTCGGGTGATTATCTCTCACTAGTTCGAGATCGAACTAACGAATGTTATACCATTTCGGATTACGACTGGCTTGGATCCTCAGGGCCAACACAACATACTCATAAACTTTTACCGCGCCTTAAATAAAGTGGCATACTGATAAGTCTACGTCGCAGTTTCATGAACTTAAGGGTTCAATCGTAATCACTCCTCATGTTACATACTAGGAAATACATACTTGAAACATTTTGTGATATTGTGCTCATTACAATTATCATACTCTTTGAAACATTGCGGTCCAACATTCATACATACAATTTTGGTAACTATTATAACATGCATACTTACAAATCTTTGATTCCAACATTTTAACAAACGCATTTTGAGTGTTTCATGTTTACACACATTTTAAAAACCTATATATCTGAATTTATGAGTTGCAAGTCTTGTATGGGCGGGACTTGTAACACAATAAATTTGTATATATAGTTTTTGTGACTTACATTTATGCTTACAAAAATCTATGAACTTATCAACTTTATGTTGACACTTTTAAGCATGTTTTTCTCAGGTGAAATAGATGCTTGATTTACTTGATGTGCATTGGAGTCTAGACTATACAAGATTACATTCATGGATTTCTACTTACATTCAAATGATTAAATCTCTTTGAATTACTTCAAGCTTTTCATTGTGATGCAACTGTGGGACAAATGCTATAACAAGTTTAATTTTAAGAAAACCAACGAGATTACTTTTCAAATGAATCATTTAGAGGTCGTTCTCTCATATCTTGTGCAATGGTATTATGAAGTAACGCTCCCGGACACTATTTCGCTGCGACCCTCTTTTGGGGGTGTTACATATGACCAAAAAATCGCCGCAAATGTTGAAAATGAAGTTATGAACTTTATGTGACGGAAAAAACATCATTATTACACTTTTCAAAAGTTAATACGATGTGATGATGATGCCAAGTAACAAGCCATTGTTAACAACAAGTATGAGCAGTCGCAATGTTGATGCGAAGTAGCAGCAACACCAAGCAACAAAATCGAAGACAATAACACTAAAACAACAAAACCAACGATGATGGACTGTTAATAAGAAATGGTGAGGAACAAATAGTTAATGGTGAACAAGGAATAAGTGAAGAAGCGAATTAAATCGATGATGATTAATACAAAGACTAGACAGTCGCTAAAGAAATTTGTAGTGCACATGGCAATTTCTATATATAAGCCTTTTTATATTGCTTACCTTTCTAATTATACCTATAATATACAAGAGGAATGACTCCTTTAAAAACGTCCATTCTCCCCCTTTCTTCATGATTTTTAAGAATAAAAAAGGCATAATGAGAATCACTTTCTAATTATCTAATTTCAATCCAGGTGCAAACAAACTAGAGAGAGAAAGAATTCTCATTCCCACATGTCCATTCATCCGTACCAAACATCCCCTTAGGGTTTCAATTGGGTAGTTCACGAAGAGTGAGTGTGCACTCTACGAGTTTCGAAATCAATAATATATTGTTCTGTATTAAAAGTTTGTACCTTCAAAGATTCTATATTAGCCTCCTAATTCAACCAAAAATTAAGGCTAACTAGGATAAAACTAACCCTTTTAAAGATTAAGTAAAAATATAGGAGTAAGAGATGGTGGTGCCTCACCATTAGTGGCATGCCGGTTATATACATGATGAAGGGAGGTGGTTGGTGACAATATGTCTTGCGGTAGTGTGTGTGTAACCATGTGAGAGAGACCTTGAAAATAAGGGTATGTTTGGTTTATGAATGGGTTTAGATTTCGATTTAGATTTAAATTTGGTGTGGGTTTATGAGAGAGAAGTTATATTTATTTAATAATAAAGTTTAATAAATACATTGTTAAAAAAAGAAGATATGTGTGTGAGAGAAATAGAGTAAGGTATAATTATTAAATGTGTGTATAATGGGTTTTCGTCAAAAACCTGGCCACCCCCTCCACTTTTACTTTTAGTGGGCCATGCTCAAAACCCACATAACAAACGAGCCCTAAAATGATGAGCAGGTAGTTATGAGATTTTGATTTAGAGGAATTCACGCGTTGTTTTTTTATTCAAAAATAAATATTGTTTTGAATTGGGAAATCTAATGAGCAGGAATAATTTTTTTTAGAAAAAATGGGAGGTAAATTAAAATTTGATTAAATTATTTATGATAAGATTACTCAAATTTTAATTAAGGTATTTATATAAAAAAAACTTACATGATTGAAAATGTAAGACATGTATATATAAAAACACTGCCATAAAGCAACCTCAAAATTTTGTTTTATTATAGATACACTTAAATACATTGATACACCCCTGAAAAATGATTTCAGACTCATAAATCATCTTCAATGTCTCACTCAACCATAATTCTCAACAAACTCTCCTGGTCAAATCCATAGAAACCCGACCCACACCAGAACCACCACGCGCAACCACGTATAGTGTTTGACCGGTGGGTGACTTATCCAGTTCTTGACCTTTTTTCTGGTGACCAAACGGCGTTTTAGAACACCACCTCCGGCGATTGGAACACCACCTCACTTCTATATGATTCTAGTAGTATTTTATAAGTAAGTCAATTTATTCAAGGGAAACAAGTAAAACACATTTTTAGTTAAAAAAACCCTTTATTATAGTTGCTGTTCGGAAATAAATAACGACTTAAAACGGCCATAACTCCTTCGTTTCTTATCTGTTTTTGCTCATTCAAAGCTCGAATTAAAGGTAAACATTTCTACTTTTAAAATATCAAGACCCCATATAGAGGAAATAAGTTTTAGACATTTAAAGTGGTTGTACAAGACACGGATTTTAAAGCAGGAAATTTCTAGAAAACTTTACCTATCTTGTTTTAGTCATATCTCCTTCGTTATTTACCCTCTAGTGTGGATTCAACTTGCCGAGTTTAAGTTAATGTCTTATCTACAAAAAGTTCCAAAGGCTCTACTATGTAAATGATACGTCGTAAACGTGTCGAGTAATATTATAGTATTTCCCGTTAGATAAAAGAATAACTTGAGGACAAGTAATAATTAAATCTTCCGGAGTCGTGTCCACGGTGAGAAATGAATAGAAATTCACGTTGATGTCTTTTATTGGATGCTTGATTACCGAATATTTTTGTTTGGTTTTATAGAATAAAAAGCTATACTAATGATTATAACTAAGAAATATTAAGCTAAAAGATCTAAAAGATATGTTTAATGGATATGCTTGTCAAGTGAGGCGAAAAGATCATTAAGTGTGAAAGAGAGTTTTAATTGATGAATTAGTACCCGTTTAAAAAAATTATTTTCTCACAACGTTGGTTTATTTTGAAAACAATCCTTTATTTTGGTACAAATTACTAGATTAATGTTTGATTATCTTAACGGCTTTTGCCCGTCAAAATAACCAAAATTGAAATCTAAATAATTTGAAAATTATTAATCAACAATTCCCTTTTATTTCACACTTAATTCTCTAGTCGCTACTCACTTAACAAGCATATAATAATCTACTCACTACTCATGACTACTAAGCTAACATCAACAATCATAAACATATTTTTCAAAACTAATTATTAAGCTAAAACTATCAAGGATTGAAAAAGGTAAGAAAGTAGAACCCGTTTGACGAAATGGAGACGAACTAAACAACCCGATCTTATAAACTAAGAAAATACTAAAGTTAACTTCTTTATTAGATTTTATTTAACTAATTAGTTAATAAAGTTGTAAAATTTATATACTAAATAGCTTTATAAAAATTAGAGTAAACTGCAAAAATCATCCCTGTGGTTTGTAGTTTGTGGCACTAATCATCCCTAGCCGATACTATTGGCACTAATCATCCCTGAGTGGTGAAATGTTCGGCAAAAATCATCCCTAAAGGGATGATTTTTGCAAAACTTTTTGCAAAAATCATCCCCAATAAGGATGATTTTTGCCGGACATTTGCCACTCAAGGATGATTAGTGCCAATAGTATCGGCTAGGGATGATTAGTGCCACAAACTACAAACCACATGGATGAAGTTAGCTTATAAGCTTAAAACTTTAAAAATAAAGTAAGCTTATAAGACCCTTAAGCTCCACGCCTTAGATGTAGGAATGGTTTCATTAAACAAAATTAAGGTTAAAATGAACAATATAACAATAAAAAGCTATAGATTAATCAAACAACTATAAGCTATTAAAAACTAGGTCGGAAAAAAATGAAAACAATAAAACTATTATTAATAAATCTAAATCCACCCAAAACTAAGTTGTTCACTTCGAAAAGTGAACGAGGATTAGGTATATTTAATGATTAGATCTAAAATAATAAGCTACTTGAAAAAGCTAACAACTTTAAGCTAAAAAACTAGATCGAAAATGAAAACAATAAATCTATTTTTAATACATCTAAATCCACCCAAAACTAAGATGTTCTCTTTGAAATGTGAACGAAAATCTGATATATTTAAGGTTTAGATCTAAAACAATAAGCTACTTGAAAAAGCTAACAACTTTAAGATATAGAAAACTAAACAATAAATATATTATTAATAAATCTAAATCCACCCGAAGCTAAGATGTTCTCTTCGAATAGTGAACGAGAATCAGGTATATTTAAGGATTAGATCTAAATCAATAGACCAAAAAGCTAAATGAAAAAGCTAAAAGCTATATAAACTACTCGAAAATAAGCTATATAAAGCTTATTCGAAACCTTAAAAAATGAAAATATTTGAGAATAAGCTAATCGAATAAGCTATATGAAATCTTATCCGAACTAAAAGCTATATCTCAATAATCCAAAAATAAGCTATATGAATGAGCTTATTTGGATATAAGAAAGAAATATAAGATAATAAAGATTATAGGATAAGAAAAATAAATAAGCTTAAGTCACACCAACCTTCAAAACATTCATCTTCATTAATAATAAGCCAAGTACAATAAGCTAAGATAATAAGCTATAAAAGCTTTTACAAAAACTAAACTAAATACAAATAAGCTAAAAACTATGTGTGAAAATGTAAAGAAAAAATGTGTAGGAAAGATTGATCCAAATGAGGCTAAATGTGGGGGAATAAATAGCCCAACTCCTAGTGGGGTAATTTAGTCATTTTGCATGTCCTTTAAATTGCCAGCACACTACAACAATTTTTTGCCAATCATTTGGCCACATCAACACCTCTCCACCAATAATATTCACTCAATGATTGGCATTAATTGCTTCTAGAACCTTGGATCACGCGTTCTGCCACCTCTTCATTCTTGTCACCATGTACACGTGCACTCCGATTGGTCAGCAGCCCTGCCACCTCTAAACCTCATACCGATCATTAGCCGCCACCTGTCACCTAATAACCTTGTAGCAATCATTAGCCGCCGCCATGTGGCAGGCTTTCATTGGACAACCGCCGCCACGTGCCTGCAAGTGGGACCCACATGACATGTCATTGCTGACGTCAGCAGGTCAACAGGACGGGTCAACGGATCGGGTCGCCATGTGTCATGGGTCGGGTCAGGTTGCCATGTGTCACCACCAGAGTGGTCCACGTGGCATCCAAGTGGCTGCTGACGTGGCTGTGGAGAATATTGCAAAACCTGGCCTAGGCCAGGCTCGAACATGGGACCTCGGGTAGAATCACACAAGGGTTTCCTCTTTTCCAGCTGAACTGGAGTGTGTTTCTATTATGTATAGGCAAAATAATTCTTTTAAGGGTTAATTAGCTAGGTCCAGAATTAGTAAAGAAAGGTCAAATAGAGATTTGACCGGTCCATATAAGATTATTTTGGACCGGTTCAAAAAGTGAGAAAAGTACCGACGGATTCGTAATTTCGTGCTCTTTCCAATGGAGTGTCGGGGAATTTTTACGATTTCATTTGAATCTCGATAAACATGAAAACGTCGTTGAAACTCACCCGAAAATCACCGTTTTTGTTTTGTTTTCAATCCCTTGTACCTGCAAGACATAATAACACATACCAAACATATTTGAAATATAATTTCACATATTTTATGGTTATTAGTCCGTTTTAGTGTGTTTTCCGGTATAAAAATAATGTGTGCTTAAGCACACATTAAAATTCCCTCACACTAAGCCATTGCTGGTCCCACACGCAATGTTCATTATACACGTTGTGAAGGAAAATCTTTTATACCCTCTTAACTAATAATCCCTCACATCAAACAAGAACATAAAGGTGTTCATCAAGGGGTATAAGAAAAGTCATTTGTTTTGAAAACGCCATGTTTTAACCATTTATTCATTAATATATATAAACTAAGTTAAAATTTTATTCAAATTATATAAAAGGCTTTAAGAACGAGAAACACACAAAATGGGTGTCTCCAGGAGACAGTGATCATCATCCTCGATTTTCACAATCCCCAAACCAAGCTTAAAACAAAATTACAGCTAAATATAAAATTAGATGCTAACACTACTCATAAATGTTAATTGTGCAAGCGCAACTACTTCTTGCTCCCTTATTCCTAATTCCTCTAAGGGTTTTATTTGGAAAACATAAAGTAAATTGAGATCACTTATTTTATGGATTATGGACTTATTATTATAAAGGAGTCCGGTTTAAATAATAATTAGTTTGAAATCCTTTCCTAAAGAACGATTTTCTGAGAACAAGGTCCACATTAAGGTTCTAAATTCTCATGATTTAGGGGATATCCTTTTTATTTTATCCGAAACAACTCAACTACGAGTCCAGAGACGAAGGCCTTATTTAGATATCCTCGGAGTCGAAATTTGGCTTTATTATTATTATTATTATTATTATTGCAGCAGTATTAGCCCTCGGTCCTTTAAACAACTGAGACTAGGGGTGCAATCGAGTCAAGCCGAGCTCAAGCTTGACAGGGCTTGGGCTTGGCTTGAAAAAGAAAGTAGGCTTGAGCTTGGCTTGATAGCTCGTCAAGCTTTAACTATATAGGCTTGAGCTTGGCTTGAGTATGATTGATTAAAGCTTGAGCTTGGCTTAAAAAGCTTGAATGCGTACAAAATTAATGTATTTAGTAGTCAAATGCTCAAACTCATCAATAAACATATGCATAAAGTAAAACAAACAAAAACCATAAGTGAAGACCAAGGTAGATTCATTAGACATTAATAAAACTAACAATAACATTCTCGTACCAAAGTCAAACATTAGAATGAAACATAAGCCAAAGTACTAATTAATGTTCAAATGTACAAAGTATTTCAACAAAAACGTACATTAGCCAAAGTACTGATTAATTATTGATTAGTTTTGGCTAATGTTCTCAAAAGTCAAAACTAAGTATGAAGAATACAAAGCACTAGAATATAAATCGTTAGATTAATTAGGGTTAACGGTCCTTTTAGAATACATTATTCATTTATTTATGAAATAGGTCCTTATAATTAAGTTAATACTCAAATTACCCCTTAATTACTTATAAGAATTTATTATATATTAAAGCTCGAAAAAGCTTGATAAGAGCTCGAGCCGAGCTATTAAAAGCTTGAGCTTGGCTTGTTATAGGTTTCGAGCTAATTTTGGGGCTTGAGCTTGATAAAAGCTTGGCTTGATCGAGTCAAGCTCGAGCTCGAGTTGCTTGATAAAAGCTTGACTTGATTGCAGCCCTAACTGAGACAACGGGAGCGAACCGTCAGGAAACAGTAGTCTTATTTCTACCTCGGGAATTTCCTCGACCTTTCTGAATTATGAGTCAACGGGAGCGAACTGTCAGGAAACAGTTGTCTTATTTTGGCTTTGGTTTATTACATTTTATCATGGCCAAATTTCAAGTCCTGTGGTCTTTTAACTTTCGAGACAACGGTAGCGAGCCGTCAGGAAACGGTAGCCTATTTTCCCACAACACTGACAAAACCTCGATGTGTACCTTACTTTCATCAGAAGGAATTATCTAAGAAGGGATTAAAAACTAAGAATTGTAAAAACCGCACAACTCTATTTATTGAAAATTATTTTATTGCGTTTATTTAGCTGATGGGAGCAAAAAGCCATAATTAACCTCTATGAGCTCTAAAGAGATCCAACTACTCCACGCTTAGCATCTAACTTATATTAACCTCTATCATTTTTCGTTCTTTGCAAAAAAAATTAAGTTTTGCAAATGCTTAGTCTCGAAAGCTAAGAGAAAAGCTAGAGTGCAATACTCGGTCAAGTCAGAATCTCCCTTGTTCTAGCCTACGGGTCTACTTATTTTTACACATTTTTATATATTTTTTTCTAATAACAAAATAAAACAATATATTGGTCAAAACGGGATTGCGTGGGGCATAGACAAGCACATGTATGATCATTTCGATAGAAATCCCTCCACACTTAGAACTGAACATTGGCCTCAATGTTAAAAAATGTCAGGTGCCACCCCCATACTTAGGAATGAAAAAGGCAAATGCTAAATATTCCAAGTGTGAAAGGGGAAACAATATTATATATATATATATATGATCAGGGCATAGGATTTCCCTAGATATAAACATGCAATTGATCGGAGACCGAGTGTTGGAGGATTGAAAACAAGCACAGTAGCCTTCACGATCATAGGAAATCTTGAGAGCAAAAATGGATACCTACGGAACACAACATGGAGAGAAACACTCCCCCACACTTATTCTAATACTACATCACACTTATTCAAAAAAAAAAAAATTGATAGTTAACACGGGTTGCCTCCCGAGAAGCGCTTATTTATTAACGAGTCAATAGCTTGACTCACCCCCGAATTTAGATAATCATTAAAGTAAAAAGGCAGGACGATTTAATATCCGATGGAATTCCTTCCAACTTTCGATTCGACGTCAACAACGATAATTCTGGGGTCAAATACTTTGTTTTGGTCTCCTACTTTGAATAAATCTAATGAATGAAGGTTAGAGAATTTATCAGGAAAGACGAGGCTAAAACCGTATGATAAAGAAAATAATAGTATCGGGCTAAGTATGTCAAAAACACGATAAGAACCAAAAATGCCATAACGAAAGTGTGAGAAGGTAAGGATTGGTTTAGGCACGGTTAAATCAAAAGTTAACTTTCCATACGGAGGTGGGATTTGTGCGGTACTTTATGAGCTATGAATTTGCACCTCTTCCATTATAGTCTCTGTTTCGGACTCATCACTCTCCTCGTTCTGAATAACAAAGATAGGATTGTCTGAATTTAAAGTAAATTCAGAATCAAAATCAAACAAAGAATTTGTGATAGTCATATCGAAATTTTTTGAAATCGGATCAAGAGAATCCAAGGGTTTCTCGAATACCCTTAGGATTGGAACGGGGTCATCAATATCCTTAAGAGGATTGAATATCATTTCCTTGTCCCCAATTAAAAAGGCATCAGACGGTCCCCTAATAAGAGGATTGATCTTTGACTTCTCTGCTTTTGAAGGTTCATCCTCATCACTCTCGTCGGAGTCTGAATAGTAAACGGTGTGTGGATGACCTGGTCCTGGTTGATCATGAAGATTTTAACATATGTATACTATTTGCTTTCCAAGGACCTCAAATTGTGCACTCAACGCGAAAGTAGTCTCAGAATAATGAGCACTCACACCAGTGGTAGTTTCATAATACACTTCAGCATCCTACTGAGAATGATGTTGTGTTGTATTCTCAACCAAATCATATGCCTCTTGAGGAGTCTTACGCATGATATTGCCGCCGGCAGCCATCATGATTTTTTCTCGATCAATCATTGTTATTCCATGATAAAACGTTAGGATTTGATCAATAAGTAATATTCTATGATCTGGACATTTCCGCAAACATGATTTGAATCTTTCCCAAGCTTCAAATACCGACTCCGTGGGCAATTGCTGGAAATCCAAAATGTCTTTCCTAAGCTGCAACACCTTAGAATAAGGGTAGTATTTTAATAGAAACTTGGAGACCATCTCTTCTCAAGTATGAATAGAATGAGTTTTAAGAAGACAAAACCAAGATTCAGCTTATTAGGTTAAAGAAAATGGGAAAAGATTTAGATTCATAATGTCTTGAGAAACTCCATTTTGCTTGATGAATTGGGTGATAGATAAATACTTGTCTAGGTTTCATCTTTAAATACATGAAATTGACAATTCTGTCAAAGCAGCTGAACCATATGATTTTTCAATACAAAATCGGTTCCCGGAACGATTGTCGGAGCGATCGGTCCTCCTCTACTGATTAGTGACGGCTTATGAAGTTCCTCCATGGTCCGAAGATCAAGGGAATGAAAGGGTAAAAAAATTAGGATTCATATTAATTTCTTCAAAATCAAATAAAAGTGACGGTTCACCATGATTTCGTCAACTAATTAATCTCTCGGGATCTTCAAAAGGCGAAAAGAGGTCGGTCGTGGAAGAACGTGTGCACATGCACTTAAAAGAAATAAGATTAAAAATATTTTTGGAATTTTGTAAAGATAATAAAAGTGAAAGAAAATTATTTTTGGTATTTTTTTAATATATATATAAAAGAAAAGGAAAAATAAAATAGAAATGGAAAATATTTTTGGATTTTTATTTTATATTTTTTATGTATGTATTTATTTATTTTTAATTTTTTTATAAACACGAAAATGAACTTTCAAAAGAAAGGATCTTCAAAGCACTAACACGAAACACAACCTAAAAATCGTACAAATCTCCCCGGCAGCGACGCCAAAAACTTAATACGTTGTAAATGTGTCAAGTAATATTACAGTATTTCCCGTTAGATAAAAGAATTACTTGAGGACAAGTAATAATTAAATCTTCCGGAGTCGTGTCCATGGTGAGAAATGAATAGAAATTCACGTTGATGTCTTTTATTGGATGCTTGATTATCGAATATTTTTGTTTGGTTTTATAGAATAATAAGCTATACTAATGATTATAACTAAGAAATATTAAGCTAAAAGATCTAAAAGACATGTTTAACGGATATGCTTGTCAAGTGAGGCGAAAAGATCATTAAGTCTGAATGAGAGTTTTAATTGATGAATTAGTACCCGTTAAAAAAAACTATTTTCTCACAACGTTGGTTTATTTTAAAAATAATCATTTATTTTGGTACAAATTACTAGATTAATGTTTGATTATCTTAACGGATTTTTCCCGTCAAAATAACGAAAATAGAAATCTAAATAATTGGAAAATTATTAATCAACAATCCCCTTTTATTTCACACTTAATTCTCTAGTCGCTACTCACTTAACAAGCATATAATAATCTACTCACTACTCATTGATACATTTATTTTTTAATAGCTTATAGTTGTTAGATTAATAGCTTATAGTTTTTATTTTTTTCCGATCTAGTTTTTAATAGCTTATAGTCGTTATATTTTGTTTTATTATAGATACACTTAAATACATTGATACACCCCTGAAAAATGATTTCAGACTCATAAATCATCTTCAATGTCTCACTCAACCATAATTCTCAACAAACTCTCCTGGTCAAATCCATAGAAACCCGACCCACACCAGAACCACCACGCGCAACCACGTACAGTGTTTGACCGGTGGGTGACTTATCTAGTTCTTGACGTTTTTTCTGGTGACCAAACGGCGTTTTAGAACACCACCTCCGGCGATTGGAACACCACCTCACTTCTATATGATTCTAGTAGTATTTTATAAGTAAGTCAATTTATTCAAGGGAAACAAGTAAAACACATTTTTAGTTAAAAAAACCCTTTATTATAGTTGCTGATCGAAAAATAACGACTTAAACCAGGCCATAACCCTTCGTTTCTATCGTTTTTGCTCATTCAAAGCTCGAATTAAGGAAAACATTTCTACTTTTAAAATAACAAGACCCCATAGAGAGGAAAAAATTTTAGACATTTAAAGTGTTTTGTACAAGACAAAACGGATTTTAAAAGCAGGAAATTTCTAGAAAACTTTACCTATCATGTTTTAGTCATATCTCCTTCGTTATTTACCCTCTAGTGTGGATTCAACTTGCCGAGTTTAAGTTAATGTCTTATCTACAAAAAGTTCCAAAGGCTCTACTATGTAAATGATACGTCGTAAACGTGTCGAGTAATATTATAGTATTTCCCGTTAGATAAAAGAATAACTTGAGGACAAGTAATAATTAAATCTTTCGGAGTCGTGTCCACGGTGAGAAATGAATAGAAATTCACAGATGATGTCCATATATTGGATGCTTGTTTAACACGATATTTTTTGTTTGGTTTTTTTATAGAATAGTAAAAGCAATACTAATGATTATACTAAAAAATATGAAGCTAAAAGATCTAAAAGATATGTTTAACGGATATGCTTATCAAGCGAGGCGAAAAGATTATTAAGTGCGAAAGAGAGTTTTAATTGATGAATTAGTACCCGTTTAAAAAACTATTTTTTTACAACGTTGCTTTATTTTGAAAACAGTCATTTATTTTGGTACAAATTACTAGATTAATGTTTGATTATCTTGACGGCTTTTCCCCGTCAAAATAACCAAAATAGAAATCTAAATAATTCGAAAATTATTAATCAACAATCCCTTTTTATTTCACACTTTAATTCTCTAGTTCGATACTCCACGTTAACAAGCAAAATAATAATCTACTCCATCTATCTACTCATGACTACTAACTAACATCAACAATCAAAAAACATATTTTTCAAAACAAAATATTTAAGCTAAAACTATCAAGGATTGAAAAAGGTAAGAAAGTAGAACCCGTTTGACGAAATGGAGACGAACTAAACAACCCGATCTTATAAACTAAGAAAATACTAAAGTTAACTTCTTTATTAGATTTTATTTAACTAATTAGTTAATAAAATTGTAAACTTTATATACTAAATAGCTTTATAAAAATTATTTATGATAAGATTACTCAAATTTTAATTAAGGTATTTATATAAAAAAACTTACATGATTGAAAATATAAGACATGTATATATAAAAACACTACCATAAAGCAACCTCAAAATTTTGTTTTATTATAGATACACTTAAATACATTGATACACCCCTGAAAAATGATTTCAGACTAATAAATCATCTTCAATGTCTCACTCAACCATAATTCTCAACAAACTCTCCTGGTCAAATCCATAGAAACCCGACCCACACCAGAACCACCACGCGCAACCACGTACAGTGTTTGACCGGTGGGTGACTTATCTAGTTCTTGACGTTTTTTCTGGTGACCAAACGGCGTTTTAGAACACCACCTCCAGCGATTGGAACACCACCTCACTTCTATATGATTCTAGTAGTATTTATAAGTAAGTCAATTTATTCAAGGGAAACAAGTAAAACACATTTTTAGTTAAAAAAACCCTTTATTATAGTTGCTGTTCGGAAATAAATAACGACTTAAAACGGCCATAACTCCTTCGTTTCTTATCTGTTTTTGCTCATTCAAAGCTCGAATTAAAGGTAAACATTTCTACTTTTAAAATATCAAGACCCCATATAGAGGAAATAAGTTTTAGACATTTAAAGTGTTTACAAGACACATATTTAAAGCAGGAAATTTCTAGAAAACTTTACCTATCTTGTTTTAGTCATATCTCCTTCGTTATTTACCCTCTAGAGTCGATTCAACTTGCCGAGTTTAAGTTAATGTCTTATCTACAAAAAGTTCCAAAGCTCTCTACTATGTAAATGATACGTCGTAAACGTGTCGAGTAATATTATAGTATTTCCCGTTAGATAAAAGAATTACTTGAGGACAAGTAATAATTAAATCTTTCGGAGTCGTGTCCACGGTGAGAAATGAATAGAAATTCACGTTGATGTCTTTTATTGATGCCTTGATTACAAATTAATTTGTGTTTGGTTTTATAGAAAAAAAACTATACAAATGATTATTAACTAAGAAAAATTAAGCTAAAGATCCAAAGATATTTTAATGGATATGCTTGTCAAGTGAGGCGAAAAGATCATTAAGTGTGAAGAAGAGTTTAAATTGATGAATTAGTACCCGTTTAAAAAAAATTATTTTCTCACACAGATTACACGTGGTTTATTTTTGAAAACAATCCTTTATTTTGTACAAAATACTGAGATAAAGTTTGATTATCTAACACGCTTTTGCCCGTCAAAATAACCAAAATTGAAATCTAAATAATTTGAAAATTATTAATCAACAATTCCCTTTTATTTCACACTTAATTCTCTAGTCGCTACTCACTTAACAAGCATATAATAATCTACTCACTACTCATGACTACTAAGCTAACATCAACAATCATAAACATATTTTTCAAAACTAATTATTAAGCTAAAACTATCAAGGATTGAAAAAGGTAAGAAAGTAGAACCCGTTTGACGAAATGGAGACGAACTAAACAACCCGATCTTATAAACTAAGAAAATACTAAAGTTAACTTCTTTATTAGATTTTATTTAACTAATTAGTTAATAAAGTTGTAAACTTTATATACTAAATAGCTTTATAAAAATTATTTATGATAAGATTACTCAAATTTTAATTAAGGTATTTATATAAAAAAACTTACATGATTGAAAATGTAAGACATGTATATATAAAAACACTACCATAAAGCAACCTCAAAATTTTGTTTTATTATAGATACACTTAAATACATTGATACACCCCTGAAAAATGATTTCAGACTAATAAATCATCTTCAATGTCTCACTCAACCATAATTCTCAACAAACTCTCCTGGTCAAATCCATAGAAACCCCAACCACACAGAACCGACCCCGCGCAACCACTATAGTGGTTTGAACGGTGGGTGAATTAATCCAGTTGTTGACTATTTCTGGTGACCAACACGACGTTTTAGACACCACCTCCAGCGATTTGAACACACACACCTCACTTCTATATGATTCTAGAGTATTTTTATAAGTAAGTCAATTTTATTCAAGGGAAACAAGTACAACCACATTTATAGTTAAAAAAACCCTTAATAAAGTTCTTGTTCGAAATAAATCACGACTTAAAACGGCCATAACTCCTTCGTTTCTTATCTGTTTTTGCTCATTCAAAGCTCGAATTAAAGGTAAACATTTCTACTTTTAAAATATCAAGACCCCATTTAGAGGAAATAAGTTTTAGACATTTAAAGTGGTTGTACAAGACACGGATTTTAAAGCAGGAAATTTCCTATAAAAACTTACCTACTTGTTTTAGGTCATATCTCCCTTCAGATTATTTACCCTCTAGTGTGGATTCAACTTGCCCGAGTTTAGAGTTAAGACTTAATCTACAAAAAGTTCCAAAGGCTCTACTATGTAAATGATACGTCGTAAACGTGTCGAGTTATATTATAGTATTTCCCGTTAGATAAAAGAATAACTTGAGGACAAGTAATAATTAAATCTTCTAGAGTCGTGTCCACGGTGAGAAATGATAAAATTCACGTTTTGAAGTCTTTATTGGATGCATGATTACCGAATATTTTTTTGTACAACCTTGGAGTTTTATAGAAAAAAAAGCTATACTAATGATTATAAACAAAGAAAATATTAAGCTAAAAGAGCTAAAAGATAATTTAATTCGGATATGCAGTCAAGTGATGCGAAAAGATCATGAAGTGTGAAAAGGAGTTTTAATTGATGAATTAGTACCGCGTTTAAAAAAAATTATTTTCTCACAACGTTGATTTATTTTTAAAACAATCCTTTATTTTGGTACAAATTACTAGATTAATGTTTGATTATCTTAACGGCTTTTGCCCGTCAAAATAACCAAAATTGAAATCTAAATAATTTGAAAATTATTAATCAACAATTCCCTTTTATTTCACACTTAATTCTCTAGTCGCTACTCACTTAACAAGCATATAATAATCTACTCACTACTCATGACTACTAAGCTAACATCAACAATCATAAACATATTTTTCAAAACTAATTATTAAGCTAAAACTATCAAGGATTGAAAAAGGTAAGAAAGTAGAACCCGTTTGACGAAATGAAGACGAACTAAACCACCCGATCTTATAAACTAAGAAAATACTAAAGTTAACTTCTTTATTATATTTTATTTAACTAATTAGTTGTAAACTTTATATACTAAATAGCTTTATAAAAACTATAAAAGCTTAAAACTTTAGAAATAAAGTTAGCTTATAAGACCCTTAAGCTCCACGCCTTAGATGTAGAAATGGTTTCATTAAACAAAATCAAGGTTAACATGAACAATATAACAATGAAAAGCTATAGATTAATCTAACAACTATAAGCTATTAAAAACTAGATCGGAAAAAAATAAAAACAATAAAACTATTATTAATAAATTTAAATCCACCCAAAATTAAGTTGTTCACTTTGAAAAGTGAACGAGGATTAGGTATATTTAAGGATTAGATCTAAAATAATAAGCTACTTGAAAAAGCTAACAACTTTAAGATATAGAAAACTAAACAATAAATCTGTTATTAATAAATCTAAATCCACCCGAAACTAAGATGTTCTCTTCGAATAGTGAACGAGAATTGGGTATATTTAAGGATTAGATCTAAATCAATAGACCAAAAAAGCTAAATGAAAAAGCTAAAAGCTATACAAACTACTCGAAAATAAGCTATATAAAGCTTATTCGAAAGCTTAAAAAATGAAAATATTTGAAAATATTAGAGAATAAGCTAATCGAATAAGTTATAAGAAAGCTTATCCGAACAATAAGCTATATCTCAATAATCCAAAAATAAGTTATATGAATGAGCTTATTTGGATATAAGCTAGAAAGATAAGATAAGAAAGATTAAATGATAAGAAAAAGAAATAAGCTTAAGTCACACCAACCTTCAAAACATTCATCTTCATTAATAATAAGCCAAGTATAATAAGCTAACATAATAAGCTATAAAAGCTTTTAAAAAAACTAAAATAAATACAAAAAAGCTAAAACTATGTGTGAAAATGTAAAGAAAAAGTGTGTAGGAAAGATTGATCCAAATGAGGCTAAATATGGGGGAATAAATAGCCCAACTCCTAGAGGGGTAATTTAGTTATTTCGCATGTCCTCTAAATTGCCAGCGCACTGCATCCATTTTCAGCCAATTATTTAGCCACATCAGCACCTCTCCACCAATAATATCCACTTAATGATTGGCATTAATTGCTTCTAGAACCCTGGATCACGCATTCTGCCACCTTTGTATTCTTGTCACCGTGTAAACGTGGCACACTCCCATTGGTCAGCAGCCTGCCACCTCTGAACCTTATACCAATCATTAGCCTCCACCTGCCACCTGACAACCTTGTACCAATCATTAGCCGCCGCTACATGGCAAGCTGTCATTGGACAGCCGTCGCTACGTGTCAGCAAGTGGGACCCACATGACACGTCATTGCTGACGTCAGCAGGTCAACTGGACGGGTCACCACATGTCACGGGTTGGGTTGCCACGTGTCACCACGTGGCATCCACGTGTCCCCACGTGGCATCCACGTGTCATCCATGTGGCTTCTGACGTGGCTGTGGAGAATATTGCAAAACCTGGCCTAGGCCAGGCTCGAACACGGGACCTCGGGTAGAAACGCACAAGGGTTTCCCTTTTTCTAGCTGAGCTGGAGTGTGTTTCTATTATGTATAGGCAAAATAATTCTTTTAAGGGTTAATTACCTAGGTCCAAAATTAGTAAAGGATTTGTGCTAAAACACACATTATTTGTTCCCCGAAAAATGCTAATAAACAGACTAAAACACTAAAATATGGATAAATATTTTGCAAATATGTTTGTATTGTGTTTTTATGTCTTACAGGTACAAAGGATTTAAAACAAAGCAAAAACGGTAATTTTCGGGTGACTTTCGACGACGTTTTTACGTTTATCGAGGTTCAAACGAAGTCGTTAATATTCCTCGATCACTCCATTGGAAAGAGCACGAAATTACGAGTCCAACGGTACCGGCCTTTCATATGTGAACCTTTTTATTTTGAACCTTTTTCGTCCCTGTTTGAACCTTTAGTTATAATGAATCTGGACCAAATTAAAAAGGGGGTTATATATTTAATTTTGTGCCATATTATTAGAGCTATGCTTAGCTCAGTTGGTAAGGCATTGTGCCCCCAACATTGAGGTCCTGGGTTCGATCTATGCTTGGGTATAGTTGCTCATTTCCACGTGGGCACACGTGGCTGACACGTGGATCCACGTGGCATGCCACGTGGCGACCGACCCGGCCCATGACCCGACTTGACCCAATCCAGACCCGGCCCATGACCCGACCGACCCGACCCATGACCCGCCGTTGACTAGCGGTTAACGACAGTTGACCGGTGGTCCGGTAGTGGTCAACGGTGGTCCGCCACCGTTGACCGTCGTCGACCAACACCGTTGATCGCCGATCGCCACCGTTGACAGCCGCCGTTGATCGGTGGTCCGGCAGAAGTTGACCGGTCATTGACTTGACACGTGGATGCCACGTGGCGTGCCACGTCATGGCGGTTGGCCAATCAGAGGCTGCCACGTGGCACTACTAATCATTGGTACAGGAATGTCAGGTGGCAGGTATGAGGTACTGTTCATCCGAGGTGGCAGTACGAGGTGGCAGGGAATATCAGGTGGCAATACGAGGTGGCGGCGGCTGGCCAATCATAGCATAACACGTGTCCAAATCGCGTGATTCGAGGGTGCCAGGCGTGTGTCAGTCTGAGGTTGTCGTGTAGAGATTCAAGGCAATAATGAGGCGGTTGGTGGAGAGCAAAAAGACTATAATACCCTCAGAATTTGCACTAAGACGCGTTAGAATGGCATGAAAGGACGAAAATACCCCCCCACACCCCTTGGGCTATATAAGAACATACACAGCAGCTCATTTGGGGGGAGTTAGAGTTTTAGTTTATTTTTCATAAGTAGTGTATGTTAGTTTTAGGAGTAGTGTAGTATAAATTTTAGCTTATTGTAAAAGCTTTTATAGCTTATTTAGCTTATTGTAATCAAGATTTTGAGCTTATTAATGAAGATGTTTAAGGTTGGTTTTTATTTAATGCTTATTATTTCTTGATGCTTATTTTCTTTTTATGCTTATTCTTCTACTCTTTCTTTTCTTTTGCTTATTTCTAAATAAGCTCATGCTTATAGCTTATTTTTGGATCCGATCTCTTAAGCTTATATTCTAATAAGCTTCTTTAATAGCTTATTTAGACTAGCTTATTTTATATTGTTTTTGATTTAGAGCTTTTCGAGTGAGCTTATTTTAGCTTATTTTCGAGTGCTTATTTTTCTAGCTTATTGTTTTTAGATCTAATCCTTAAATATACCCGTCTCTTGTTCACTTGATTGAACACCTTAGTTTCGGGTGGATTAGATCTAAAAATAATAGATCTTATATTTCTAGCTTATTTTTTAGCATAAATTTAGTTTTTTTTAATTCTAGCTTATTTTTCTTAGATCTAAATCCTTAAATATACCCGATCCGAGTTCACTTGATTGAACACCTTAGTTTCGGGTGGATTTAGATCTAAAGTTTTCATCTTTTTATTAGCTTATTTTGTTCTAACTTTTCATGTCTTATTTCTTATTCCATCCTTCTACATCTAAGGCCGGAGCTTAAGGGTCTTATAAGGTTGATAAATAAATAAGGTTTTGATCTTTATAGTTTTTATGAAAATAATTAGTGGATAAAGTTGACACCTTTATTAGCTAATTAGTAAAGTAAAAGCTTTAAAGTGATAAACTTATTTGTTTATTAAGTTTGTAAGATCGGGTGGTTTTATATCATTGCGGTTCTTCATTCGGTTACCCTTTTTCCCTTTTTAATACTAGTAGTTTAGAATTATTAGCTTAAAATGTTTATGTTTGATCTTATGATTGTTGCTAGTTTATTTGTTATGATTAGTGAGTAGTTCATTAGTGCTTGCTAAGTGATTAGTGATTTGGAATTTAGGTGCGGGTTTAAAAAGGTTTAAAAAATTAATAGTCATTAGAATTTTCCAATTTACATACCGTCATTTACTTTTAATGCAATTTAAATACTTGTCATTTATTTAAAAAAAAGCACTTTACTTTACTTGTCATTTAATTTCTTAAAATTTGTTTTCGAAGGATTTTAATTCGTTAAACCTTAAACCCGCACTTAATGAACATTTCACGTCACTTAGCAAGCATTTTCGTCATTTATATCTTTTAGATCAATTTTAGTATAATCTTGTAGTTTTTAATCTTAAAATTAATATTAGTTTAAAAATAGTTTAAATCCAAAAGTTTAGTTTCCCTTTTATATGCTTTCCATTTTAGTAGATTTAGAAAACCAAACCCAAACCAAAAAACTTTAATGATAATCAAGCTCGATTTACAACTTGAACGTAGATTTCCATTCACTTCTCGCCGAGGAAACGACCCGGGAGGTTTTTGATAATTGCTTTGGTTAAAAGCGATTTTCTAGAACCCGACGGAAAATACTTACTATACTATAATTGTTTCTATCCTTATTATTACTTATATTATATATTATATATATATTATATATATATTATATGTATTGATTTGGGTGGATCACATGTTAGCTTGTATGTTAGTTAACATAATTGCCATGCAAATGTATTGTTTTATAATCATAGTAATTGGATAAATTGTTTTTAGAAATTGATTGGACATGTGTGTCTGAAAACCTATGTTTCTCACCAACCGTTGGTTGACGTATAAGCATCATTTTTAGGTATTCAGCAGGATGAGGTTAAAGTTAGGAAAAGTGGCTAGATGGATTGTAGGCAGCTGGCGAAGTTTAGTTATCTAGATTTCGTTATTTGTTTGGATGATTAATATTATTTGTTTTGCTCTGTTAAGATGTATGAATGTTTGCATGTCATGACGTTGACATGAACTACCTTCATTTCAATGTCAGACGTCTTTTGGATTTTGTTGATGTACTTGGGTATTTTCATGACACTACGTGTCTATACCTTGTAGTTTATGCATGTTTTAGTTTCTCTATATAGACGCCAATGTGTTGTGATGATTCCCTTTCTCGTCGCGTGTCGCGTTTCCGCTTTGGCGGGGTGTGACATCAAGTATGCATCAAGACGGACATTGGTTTACACACGACGTAAATCACATAAGGTATGTACAAACAAGCATTAAACTTGTAGGATGATCAAAGAAATAAGTTTTTGTCTTAAGCTTTACATTTTTAAAAATGTAACAAAATAATTTTTTCAAAAATTTATTAGACAAATTATTTTTTTAATTATAAAGAAATGTTTTATGTGGTAATTATTTCAAAATTCAAAATCTGGTTCTTTTTCCCCAAAACATGTTAAACTTTCAGCAGACAAGTGTGTCACCACAAAAAGACAAAAATAGGAGCGTTTGTCAGGACGGTCCTTTAAATAGGCCGGCGACCCCTTAATTATCCGGCGGCCCCCTAATATATCTGCTACACTACTTTTTTAATAAACTAAATCTCACACTCTAAATTCTCACTAAATTCTAACAACTCAAACAGTTGCTGCGTGCTTCTTTATATAGCCTCAAGTAGGTGGGGGCAATTTCGTCCTTTCAAGTCTTCATCCAATGATATTGCTGGATCTAGGGGTATATTAGTCATTTTGACGCCCACCAACCGACTCATGATTGGCACGAATCCATACACGCCTGACCTCCTACTGACACACGCACACCTCGTACTGACACACGCCAGTACATGTTGTCCGCGCTGATTGGTCTCAACCGGCCACTGAACAGTACCTCGTACTGACGTATCCTGCCACCTCGGACTGCTACAGTACATCGTAACAGCAATTCCTGCAACCTCGGACTGCTACAGTACATCATACCTGCAATTCCTGCAACCTCGGACTGCTACAGTACATCGTACCTGCAATTCCTGCAACCTCGTACACCAATGATTAGTTTGCCACGTGTCACCACCTGAGTGGTGCCACGTGGCATTTTTACTGTTCACACCGTCGCCGGTCAACTGCCACCGGACTACCGGTCAACGGTGGTCAACGGCAGCAGTCAACGGTGGTCAATGATGGTCACCACAGCCAGACCACCGCCGGACCACCGGTCAACGGTGGCGGTGTCAATTGCGATGGTCAACGGGGCGGACCACCGGTTGACCACAGTGGACCACCGGTCAAACGTTCGGTCAACGACGGGGACCACCGTCGACGCGTTGGACCACCGCAAGGTAAACCAGCGGGGCCATCGGCCGCGGGTCTGGATCGGGTCTGGTTCGGGTCAGTTCGGGTCATGGGCCGGGTCTGGATCGGGTCCGGGTCGGGTCCGCCACGTGGATCTATGTGTCAGCCACGTGTGCCCACGTGGATAAGAGGGGATAATAACCCTCTGGCATGAATCGAACCAAGGACCTCTAGATAAGAGGCAAAGGGCTTAATTACCAGCTGAGCTAGGCAATCCTTTGTTAATATTATGCAAAATGTTTTATATAACCCCTTTTTGAGCCCAGGTCAGAATATTAATAAAGAAAGGTTCAAAATTGCGAAAAAGGTTCAAAATAAAAAAGGTTCACATATGAAAGGCCAGTACCGTTAGACTATTTTTTTGTGCTCTTCCAATGTGTGATAGAGGAATCATTCACGACTTCACGTTGTTGGACCTCGGATAAATGTGTGAAAACGTCATAGAAATCACCCGGAAAATTAAGTTTTTGCTTCGTTTTCATCCTTTTTTTACTAGTAGACATAAAAACACAATACAAACATATTTGCAATATAATTATCTATATTTTAGTGTTTTTAGTCCTTTTATAGTGCTTTTACGGGGTACAAAATATGTATATTTTAGCCAATATCAGTCACCTAGTTGCAAATAGGTCTGGATTAGGATAGGATAAAGCGTAAACAAGCGGAACTATTAACATGAGTTTGTTTTATCGTCCGTTGAAAAGGGGATGGACGGATCCACCATAAAGGTGCACGGATCCACCTTACATGGATCCGTGAGTCGCATCTATAGCGAAAAGGGACAAAATACATTTTTAGTCCACCTATGTCTTCTAGATCGGATTTTGTTACTACTAGGAAGAAACTAATACATAATAACATCAATGAGTCAAAGAAACCGTCTTTAAAACCATCACCTAAAAGCGGTATAGGTTATGTCAAAACCAAGTCTAGATCGAAAACACCTCCACCTAGAAGGAACATTCCTTCTCAACCAAGATACAACACACCTCAATCTAGGAGAAACTTTAGACAACCAACTCATCAAAACTTTTACTATATGAATTAGAACAATCAACAAAATCAAGGCTTCGTACATATGGGAAATTGTATCCCATTTCAGTATCCCAATCAATTGCAACAAATGCAAGGGGATGTACAACACTAACATTTTTGGACACCTATGATTTTATTGGGGATTCCCCAAGAAACGCTTGATTTATTTTGTTAAAATATGTATGCTTGAGCAACATGGCTTTGCACCGGATGACGTGGATCAAAGTAAGTGGTTTGCTCCAAAATATGACTGGTTAACTCAAGAGTTTATTCTCTACCTACAAAGCATTTTAAAAAAAACATTTTTACATTATTCGTAAAAAAAAAAAAAATTTACAAAATCTTAAATAAAAAATTAAAAAGTGCGAAGTTTTTTAAAAAATTTTAAAAAGTTTTGTAAAAAAAATTTTAAAATAGTTTTTAAAAGTACGATTTCGGTTCGATTATTTAAATTTTTTTTTTAATTTCGTACTTTTTCTAGAAAACTTTTTTTAAAAAATTTGTACATTTAAAAAAAATCGCACTTTTAAAAATCTAAATTTTTTGAAAAAGATTTAAATCTTTTTCGTATTTTTTAAAATGTAAAAAAAAATTTTAAAAATTCTGTAAAAAAGGTTCGAAATTTTTAATTTTTTTAAAAATAATCGAACCAAAATCGTAGTTTTAAAAACTTTTTAGAAAAAAAATTTTACAAAAATTTTTTAAAAATTTTTTTACAAAACTTTTTAAACTTTTTTAAAAAACTTCGCACTTTTTATTTTTTTTTTAAATTTCGCAATTTTTTTACAAAACTTTTTAAAAAAAATTTGTACTTTTTAAATACTAAGATTTTAAAAAATACAAAATTTTTACATTTTTTTTCAAAACTAAGATTGTAAAAGTACGAAGTTTTTTTTTAAAGTTTAGTAAAAAAATTTTTTAAAACAAACAAAGCTAAATTTTTTTAAAAACAAATAAGATTTTTGTAAAGTGCAAATTTTTTTTTAAGAATTTGTAAAAAAAATTAAATTTTTTTACGAATAATAGTGTAAAAAGTTTTTTTTTAAATTAAAAAACAAAAAAAAATTAAGAGAGAAGTGCAAAAATCATCCCTGTGACAGCAAAAAGACAACAATACCCTCTTATATAGTTGCACCGTTAAAAATTAGACCCTCGTTAATAATTAACGAGAAATTTTTTTTGCACTGTTAGTCCAAAGGATGTATCGTGTCCTAAAACATTGACGGAGGGATGTGTTTTGGACAATTATTTAACGAGGGACGTGAGACGATTTTTTGACAAACCACAGGGATGATTTTTGCACTTCTCTCATGATTTATTTGTACATACCTTAAGTGATCACTAATCTTAGAAATGGAATTTTACGATTAATAATTTGTAAACGTTTATTTTTATCGTAAACTTTTTTACATTTTGTTGTAGAATACTAGTAATCTTAAGATCAACCAAGAACAAGAGTGAGATGTGGGTTGGGATGTTAGAGAAAACTTGGATGGGATGATGATAAAATATAAACTCATTTTGTATAAAATTAAATGTTTCAAGATTATTAATGAGTTTCATTCCATTTCTCCTCCTTTTTATCGAATTCAAAAAGGATATGTTAGTATGATCGTCAAAAAATTTTTGTACTAGAAAGAAAGAAGTCGACAATATCAAGACTCCCCCTTGATGTAGGCTCCCCCTCATTTGGGGCACAAAGGGATCGATCTTACGAAAATTGTTTGCTACAAAACAAAGTTAGAGGTACAAGTGCAAGACAATATATCTAGCTAATGGCAATATCATGACAAATATCTCAAAGTTAATTACACTTCTAACTAACTCATAAAGTGATTCATTTATCATTCCAATAAGCTCATACAATTATCATAGATGACAAGCTTATGATAATACAAGAAAAGATGAGCACGCATAACATAGATATTAAATTAAGTTTTAGACTAGTGATTCTTGACTTCATAGGATGCAGGATACCATAATCAAAAGATTGTATGGATCAATTATTTAAGTAGATTAATCATTACGTGATATGTTAATTAAAGTTGGGAAATGGATGAGGTTGGTTAAACATGGTTTGGAGGAGTGCGAGTTTGAGGTATGAGACGGGTGAGAAGAAATTAAATGAAGTTGATTTTATTTCTCAAGGAGTGGAATTGGTTTCTAGAGTACTTGCAACAATGACAAAAGCTTGAGTGAAATTCAACTTGAGCATAAGAAGGAGGATGAATTGGTTGTAGTGGCGGTGAAGGTGGTTGTGAATGTAGGGGGGGGGGAGGGGGGGACATGTGCTTGATCCCCAACTTAAGATCGATTCTTAGACTTGTAAGAGGTTAAGTTAACTCTGGATAAATCCTATAAAAAATATTGGGTAGAAACTTTCTTGAATACTAAAAAGAGGTATGCGGATACTCTACTTCTTTAAACTTAAAAGGAATATTAATGACAACAGTTAAATGTTTGTGACCAATAACAAACAGTTTACTTAAACTTTTAGCCTCAATATAAAACGAACACTTTTAATAGTGTTAGGGTTTACAAAACCTTGAAGCTACGAATAACACTTTTCTAGATATCTGAATTGATATGATTTTGGTACATTAAACTCTATACCCTAGGACCTCCTTTTATACACCAAGGAGTCCTAACAGGCTTACAATATTTTCCTAAGTTATCATGATCTTCTAAACAAATAACTTATACGTATCTTTTACAAAAATATCTCATACTTATCCCGTAAGTAATCTTGATAAACAATCTTCATCTTTATCCTTTCTCTTGTCTTTATCCTTCTGACAGTAAAAACTCTTCTAGCAGTTGTAATCCTTCAGCAGTTGTAAGTAGCAGCATTAACTTTTATTCCAGCAGCACTAACTGTGTACAAGCAGTAGTAACTACTTAGAATATTTTCTTCATTCTTCATCAGCAGTACTAAGTTACACTAGCAGTACTAACTTTATGCTAACAGTTGTAACTTTACTCAAGCAGTACTAACATATACTAGCAGTACTAAGTTACACTAACAGTAGTAACTTTTATACTAGCAGTATTAACTACTTAGTAGTATTTCTTCTAAGTCTCTGAGCAGTCTTAACTTCCATTAGCAGTAGTAATATATACTAGCAGTAGTAACTCTAACCTTAGCAGCAGTTACTTCCAAACAGCATTAAGAAGCTTTTAATCCCAACAATCCTCCCCTAAACTTGATATTCTTCTTCTGAATCTCAAGTTTCTTCATTAAAAGTCTTCACCATCACCAAGAGGATGCATTCAAACACTTCTAGGATTCTTGCGCTGTTTTGTCATGAGTTTCAAAAGTTGATAGCACATCTCATTCCAATGGTCAGTTTGAAGCTTTTTGTTGAGCATTTTTGTGATTGTTGCAGGTGTGAGTGGATACTTTTTCTCTACCAGCATAAAGATATGCAGATTCTGAAATCTTACAAAATGTACTCCACTTGAAGAAAATAGCTTCCAAACTGTCACATTAGCACCTTGTATATTTCTCCATACTTTACTTTCTACATCAGGTTTAAACATCACCTTCAGATCACCCCATAACACTCTTTTATATTCATACTTTGGCCTTGTATTCCCATGTTTAGCTTTAACCAACTTCCAAAGTGTTTCCAGGTCTTCTCTGTCAATGTTCTGAAGCATCCTAATCATTGATGAATACCTCCTTGAACTACCATCAACTCTAATGATTTGAAAGTATCCCATCTTTCCTTCTTTGATGATTTTCCAGTCAACAATGATTGGGAACTTAGTGGCTAGTGGTATAGCATTAATTGCTACCTCATCATCAGGAACTATCTCCATAAGATTTTTCATTTCTGCTTCATCATTTCTGCTTCATCATCCACTTCAGCTTCTACATTCTCATCTATCTTTTACTTCTTTGAATTATCAGAGTCAAGTTCTTCTCTTGTTCTCTTCTTACTTACTTCTGCCTAACTTTTACTTCCTTCCACAACCTCTGTATTCATAGGAACAAATGAATCTACCCACTTTATAGTATTGTCAAATAACATCTGAATTTCTTCAAAACTATTGTTCTTCAACTGACTATGCTTCTAATTAGCCATATTTTTCAAATAAGTACACATTTGATTCCTCTTTTGGGCTTTGGTTAGTGGTTTTCTTATGATCTCTTCAGCTCTAAGCTTTGCAAAGTGCTTCTTCCTTTTGTCCATAAGCTCTATAAACAGTTTTGATCTTTCTTTAATGGTCAACTCACCCTGTTCTTTTGCTTGTAGTCTCTGAGCTAACTAATAATCTGCCTCCATCATAGCTTGAGTATTATCCCATGAAATTAAGTTATCATCTTCTTCTTTTTGTCTTGCCAGCCTATCCTCTTCTTCTAATTCAGCTTGCAATTCTTCTTGAAGTCTTTGAGCAATTTCTTCATCCACCAAAATTTGATTTTTCTTTTTCAAAGGCTTCTCAGGTTCTATCATCTTTGCCTTGCCTTTGTCTTTAACCTGTGGAAGTTGTGATGTTTGATAAGATGATGTTGTTGTTCTAAATTCACTTGGCTCTTGAACTACAACTCCTCTAGCCTTGGGTCTTGTAAAAGCAGTTGTAGCAGCAGTTGTAACAGCCTTAGGTTTAGCTGCTTTGATCTCTATTAGGGTATGAGCCAGATTCAACTCATCAACAGTTGTTGTTGTAGCAATGGCAGTAGTAACTTTAGCAGTACTAACTACCTTTTCAACCTCAACTTCATGCTCATCAAAAACTCCTGTATTAAACATTAAATTATCATCAAACCTCCCTTGAGCCTCATCAACCAAAGTAACCTCTGCATCAACATCAAGATCAGCAATTTTCCTCCCCTGTTTGGATGTATCCTCCTGAGCACCCAAACCTTCATCTTCATAGGATTCTATTCTTGCAGTTCTACCAACCTTCTTTAACCTTTTAAGCCCTAGAGTTCTTGACTTACTCCTTGTTTCTAGCTTCTTGACATTCTCCTTTAATTTAGCAATCTCTGCAGCTTGAGAGGTCTTTGTGTTCTCCAAATCAAGAACTCTTTGTGACAAGTTGGTACTGATAAGTGTAGAATACACATATCCATTTATACCTAAAATAACCCAATTAAACCCAAAACAGACCAAAAATGGCAAA